>JAOYMO020427384.1:0-23299 GCA_025802455.2 Iodosphaeria phyllophila | reverse complement strand
AAGCACATGGAAAATTGTAACTGATTATCAACAGCAGCAGCGGTATCAAGCCAGCTTCCTATTTACGCGCAATGGCTCCCAAGACATCCCCCCATTCGAGCCAGCAAAGATATGCAGCAATGTCGGGCGGCAGCAAGATACCTACACCAAGCAAGACACGGCCTCCACTGAAGGCGGCAGTCAAGAAAAAGCCACCCCGTCCTCCCTGGTCCCGGGAAGTGGACATCACATATTCCCCCCATTTTCCGACCCGGGATTCGATCCACCCGGCTTTGCGCGAGGAGAGTCCGGAGACAGAGGTCTTGGACATCGATCATGCCATTAAGTCTGCCGAGCTTGGTATGGCGGCTGTGGACGCCACAAGGAAGAAGGCCCACCGCGATTACAGGAATCTCGAGTCTCTGACCTACGCCTCGATTGTCTCTATCATGGACTACAACCAAAAGCGGGTGGACCCAGAGGACGAAGTGTTTCAGGGAATTGCGAGCGGGTTGCGCCTTCGCCATGTTAGCCATGGGAAACAGAAGGAGAATTCATTACTTTTCAACCTCCCGGTTTCTGTGCGGCGACTCATATGGAGACATGTTTTCAACGATGGTGGCGAGAGAGACTCTGGACAGCAGAACGAGGAATCGATCCGCTTGCAGCCCTTCAGTGCTTATCTCAAGGATGTCTGGCAGGAAGAGAACTTCTGGACCCCGACTGAGCTTCTGGAGCCGGCCCGAGGCGCAGCATGGACGTCCGTTTCGATGCGGGCCGATGTATACGCCTATATATTGGCGACATATCGGTTCCATTTCACACTTTCGCCCTTTGTCAGGATGAGTTTTTGCCCTGAGTTGTTTGGCTGGATGGAGACGTATAGTTCGTTTATGCGCTGTATGACGGTGGAGTTAGATTTGAGCAAGCTGGGTTTCAGTCCTGACGCGGCCGCGGTGGCCTTGCGACCAGGGAGCTTGCATGTTGAGACGCTGATGCGACGATGGGTCGATGTTCAACTCAAGGGAAGACAAGTGCCTATACGCAGCCTAATCCTTCTGGCTCGACGCTATCATGGCATGCGCTTGGAGGCTCTGAGAATGACTGATGTTTCCCCTATGGATCGTAAGGTCTCCTTTTCGCAAAAGTGCGCCCAAGCTGATATCATGTATAAAAAAAGGAATCACATATTGCCCCCCAATGTACGACTACACTACCGCATCTCCCATCACCGAACTAAAGCACCAAATTGAACTAATCCAACTCGCCGGCTTCAACTCCAGCTCCGCCGACCATCTGCTTCGCGAAATCTCCACTCACGCGTACAGCCACGCCAAGAGTGAAAGCCTGGGGAACTGGCACCAAGCCGGTATCTCCAAAGTCTGGCCCTTTCTAGAGGGTCAAGCCTCCATCCATCGAGATGCGGAGTTTGGGAAAGTGCATTTATCCAATAGCTGTAACTTGGATCCCATAACTTCTCCTCCCTCTACCAAGACCACAATCACGAAACGGACACAAGCGAAAGCACAAGCGCAGAGTCTCAGGATCATCAGTCGGAATCACGAGGGGTTCTACGGATCAATTAAGAATTTGCTCCTCCGCAATGACGGCTGTCACACTATCACTGCCGCCTCTGCCTCCGCCTCTGTGTCGGTCTCATGTCATGCGCAACGAAAGCTCCCGAACATCAAAGATTTGTTTGAGATGCCGGGACCCAAGCACACGGTACGGTATGCAGGGAGCAGTGCAGGATCGAGGATTCTGTCGGAAGGAAAAGGTGATGAAATCCCGCCTGTTCCCTCACATCTTCCAGCATATCAGAGCGGAAATGAGAACGAGAACGAGAACAAGCGCGACAGCACTCAGCGCAAACGGACTTCCAGGTTCAAGGAAAGCGGCCTCGATGAGGCCGAGCGGGAGGGACTTCATCGCGCGAGCAAAACTACGGTAGGGAGCGATTCGGCCACGGGCGAGGATGGGTGTGGGTTGCGTATCAGCAAGGCGACGACTTGGAGCGCGGAGACGAGGGTTGGGTCGCCGGACGGAGGGTTCGATGTCGCAAGTCGTGAGAAGGAGAGGGGAAGGGAAAAGGAAAAGGAAAAGGAGGGTGTCAGTGCCAAGAGTGGCAGTCAGTCGAGGAGTTTGAGAGCCAAGAAGAGTTTGAGGTCGCTTTTGGCGAGGAATTCGGGGAAGGGGTAAAGGGAGGGAGGGCTGAAGGTGATGGAAGGGGAGGAGAGTGGGGGAAAGGATACGAATGAATGTTCGTGGTAGGTGGGAGTCGTCAGTGATACACAGAAGGAAGCCATAAGTAATTACTGGCCTTCAAGCCTTTGCCAAGTGAGGAAACCGTAGAACTGCCACCCAAACAACCATGGCGTACTTTCCCTGCGGCTACCGCCGTGACACTTCAAGTCGGAGTATTTTTCCCTTTCAATATCCAAACTGCTTACCCGCCCTCGCGATCGTGCCACGCGCGTACAAAGTGCTCTACCAGTTGTACGAACCGATCCATCCTGCGGCTGTGCTTACTGTGTATGTATGTCGATTTTCAGGGTTCCCCAACTTCGTATTTACTGTGTAAGCTTTCGTATTTCTCAGTATTCTGGACAAAGTGCTTCTAATAATAAACCCCATCACTCCTTCCTTGCTTCTCATCCCCCGATCCTACATTCAGCGCACAGCACGTGCCTACAGTACCTGCACCCGTTTCCAGGGCATGGGAGGGGCCTCAGAGCTGGTTGCCCAACGGGGGAGTTCTTTTGCCTTTTTTGCGGTTGTGGCGCGCACGCAATCCTCCGTGTTCCGTGTTCGTGCTCCGAGCTGCTGGGTACGGGGGCTGCAGGGATCATCCAGGTTGGGCTAGGCTGCTGCGCGGGAGCTGGTCGGGCGGGAGACGGACGGGTTGTGGGGCGGCGCGAACGCGACCGGGCGTTGGGTGGTGGGGGTATGCGGATGGGGAATTTGTGCGGGTTAGGATTTTGAGGAGAAGGGAAGGAGCAGGGGGGGTGTTGGATGTGGCTCTGAATCGCATATCGACGTTGCCTTGGAAGATTTCTGGGAGAACACGCTGGGCAAGTGCGATTGGAACTAACCTCAGTGCCATGTTTGCTGTCGCGCGATCACGCTTCTTTGCTGACATGAGGGAGATAGGACGAAACGCTTCATTATGATATATATAAACTCCCATCATTCTATGCTATTTGGATGAGGTGTCGTTGGAAATACAGTAGATCTAACCCGAACTCCGGACTCCTGCTAGCCATGCGTCTTGAGTACCCTAGCCTATGCTTTTGTTGAAGTAGAATGAGTAAATGAAAAGAAATAAGAAAAAACGTGTCTGGTCCAGGTTTGGACTATCTCTGAGTGATGTGCTGTTATCGCGCTATGTGTATACCGATTCGATCTTGATTTTTTCCCATCTCTCCGACCGCGCATTTTATTTTTGACTACGCATCCATCATCAGGCGGCAAGCAGGATCACCATTCATGCACCCTCTTTCCGCGTATCCCTACTGCCTGCTGTTGCTCTTCTTCCCCCTGTCTAGATCCAGATTCCGATCTTTGTCTTTGATGTTGCTGCTGCTGCTGCTGCAGTTGTTCTTGCGGATGCCTACCCGCCGCAGAATGCATCCCTGCTCTCCCATTAGGATCCATCTCGGGCAACGTGCTCGCTCTGCCTCTCGTCTGACCCCCGGGGATCCTCTCGCGGCTGCTGCTCCTTGAAGTCCTTGGCGTCGTGGCCCTCGACCCCTGGCCCGACCCATGTTCGACCGGCGCCGTGAAGTTGCGCGGCCGATGCAAATGCGCCTGCGGCGGCCGTCGCGGATCCAGCTGCTGCTTCTGCTGCTGCGGTCGTAGGTTCGCATGCTGATGTCTTCCTTGTTGACGTTGATGATGATGATTAGGATGGTTCTGGTGCTGCAGGCGAATGTGCCGCGGCGGTGACGTCCCGGCCATGCCTACGTCGCCCCTGGCCTCTTCCAGCGTCCGGGCGCAGTCGAAGCTGTTCGGCCGGCTCTTCTCGTTCATTGTGGTCCCATCTCCGATCGAATCCTCATACACCGCGTGCGTGGACATAGTCTCGGCCTCCAATCGAGGCAGAAACTGGACTCGGCCGGGCCCGTGGTTCAGGCTCGGGTTCCGCCCCACGGCCGTGACGCGCATGCTGCGGCTGCGGACGACGCCGGAAGGGCCGGGCTCGGGAGCCGGGGCGGCGGTGACGTGGGAGGAGGAGGCGGAAGGCGGGCGCGTGGGGCGCGGCGTGTTGTGCGGCGAGTACTCGTCGAGGCGGACGACGACCTCGACCGCCTTGGCGTCCTCGATCACCTTCGGGTGCCGCTTCGCGAAGTACTTGGCGTATTTCCAGAGGGACCAGTAGCACGAGGCTACGTTGACCAGCGTGAGTATTAGTTTGTAGGGCATCTGTTTTGATCGCGAAGAGGTATGGTTAGTCTCGTGTGGGATTTTTTTATTGTTCCGGCTCAGATCATGATTAAGGGATGAGTGAGGGGTTTTATTGGGCGACATACATAGTAGACGAGCAACACAGTCCAGCTTATGCGCTCTTTTCGGAGCCGCAGGTGGACCTCATTAAAGATTAAGACGTTGAGAAAGTACATGACCACAGTGCCAGCGAGCAGATACCCGCAGAATGCCGGCTGGACAATGAAGGAAAGCGGTAAAATGAACGGTGTAAAAAGGTAAAGCAGCGTCTCGTAAACCTGCGCATAATTCAAGATAATAATTAGTAAAACGGCTCCCTTCAATTCCCGCCGTGACAGAACAGCAGTCAGCACATACCTCCTGGAACACAAAGATCTTGGCTCCAATCTCCCACCATCCCAGCTTCCAGCTCCCAAAGATGTACGCCATGTTGTACCACATGCCGTTGACAAAGAAGAAGTTCCAGCGCTTGAAGCGCTGCTTAAACACGGTCATCTCGCCGAAGCCGCCGCGGGCCGCGCCGCCGCCGCTCCAGAAGACCGCCGCGGGCGTCTCGGTCTCGACGAAAACGGCGGAGCACATGGTGATGCGGCCGCCGAGGCGGCGGCAGCTGTGCCCGAAGAACCAATCCTCCGAGACGGAGAACCCCGGGTGGTCGTTGAAGGTCTTGATGAGGAATTCGCGGTTCCAAAGGGAGATGGCACCGTGTGGGAAGGTGGCGCTGCCCATTACGCCGGCGAGACAACGTTGAATACCCCTGTTTTGCAAGGGTTAGTTTTGCGAGGGTTGTGGGGTTGGGGAAGGACAGGAAAGGCCTTACGAGAGTTTGTATTCTAGATCCTATTTTGGGAAAGAGAATCAAGTTAGTTCTTTTAACTGTCCTTTTTTTCTTGAAATCAAATAAAAGATGTCCCCTGAACTACGAGCGAGCCACGCTCCAACAAGTACTGCACCAAAGGCTTGCAGAACGCAGCCACTTCGCAGACAAGAGGATAATCCCCACAAGACTGATTACCTACCTGGGCTTGTTGGCACCAGTTGCCTTTTGAGGAATTAGGACCCACGGATTTGATCGTATATCCGATACACTGCACCCTGCCTCTCAAGTTGTTACTCCGGATCGGGAAGTTCGGCGGCAGCGCACAATCGTCATCGATAAGCAGCACATGTTCGAATTCCTTCGCAGCGTGGCACCCCACAAACTGGGCCACGATCTTGGACCCGACCGGCGACCAGATGTGGTTCACTCCATACGGGCGGCAAACCTCCTCTGTATTGTCGAGCGGCACTTCTGAGTTGCCGTTGGCGAGGACATAAATATGCGAGGGCGGGAAGATCTTGAGAGCGGCTTCGAGCGTCGCTGCGATCAGGCCCGCTGATTTGTAGCAGGGTATCAAGAGTGCTGTCGTGCTCACGCCGGGGATATCGAGACGATCGAAGTCGGGCGGGTTGTCTCGTGTTGGGGGTTCCTTCTCGAAAAGTACGAACAGTGGTCCATAACAGTAACTGATACATTATTAATTTCCGACTCCTCACTGTTGAAATCACATTTCTGATCGATGCCAACTTCCCCAGGTAGGTGACCTGACCTGCACCGTAAACGAACGACGAGATAGGAGAGGGGAATATGGGACACTCACAAAGCCGCAACCCCAATAATAATCGAGAATCCTCCCGCAATCACAAATTTAGTCGAAATCACCCAATACATCCAATAGACGGCCCCTTTCCATAACGGCAAGCCCACCAACACGAAATATATGAAAGATAGCAGCAGGAGGTACACGGCGTATTCAAAAAGAATCTCAACCCATCGTTTGCGCTCCAGTTCTTCCCCCCGCACTACCGCCTTCTCGTACATCTCCGATATCGTATTCCTCCTCCGCAGGCCGGCCACCGTGGCCGCCGCCGCCGCTGCATTTTTTGCTCTAACCTGGAAGGCCGTTGCCTTCTGGGCTATACTTCGTACGGTTCCGGACCGTTGAGGAGCCTTGGATGACTGCTCCATGTTTGGCTACGAAAAAGAAAAATTATGATTACGCTGGAGAGAAAACGAAAGAAAGGGCGACAGAAGCAAGGTCGCCGAGGTGAACGATAGACATCAGCGAGAGTGGAGATGTGAGTGAGAACGACGATGATCTCGGTAACGGTCTAGAGGGAAAAGAAACTTTTTGGGTGATAAGGATTCCACCCCCACATATGGGATTTCTCAAGTACGGGCATATTAATAGATTTTGTAGATCTTATAAGTTGGTATTGTAATATAAGTGAAATAAAGTTGAGCTCCCCTGTGTGAGCGTCAGCTTGTTAAGATCGTGCAGAAAGCAGAACCATCACTCCTCGATAGCCGAATCATGTTAACGCTCTTGCAAGGGTATAGAGTCGTACGGGGCGTGATCGAAACTGGGCTGCAGTGAGAGGAGCCATGTTACTTGGGGCCCAATGCGAGGTCCCATCGCCTCCGGTTAAATCAGGAATTCTTTGCAACAGGGTGATGACGACCAATCCTTGTCCCTATGTACCTGCAGGATCGTGATACAAAATGTTGCTCTCATCATGAGCCTCATTTGTTTCGGGCTCTGGGTACTTTGGGGGCCCACCCAGGGAAACGGGGTACCCGGTAGAAACAGTTCCATGTTGCGTGTAACCTCGGACTACAGTGGTGGCGGACCTTTTGAGCCCACACGTGTTTGTAGGGCAAGACACACAGGATGCCACGATCCTACCCCTGAGCAGGCAGCTGGTGTGAAAGGAGGCACCCAGTAGCTTGGAATGCAGAGTAGGGGTGTTATCCCTATAACCTCATTTGCATCGAGTGTTGAGCATTTTTGCAATTACAGACGTAATTAACTCGCCATTGCGCCAGGTTCAAGGGGAGTATGGTGTTTGTGTGGGTGTGGCGGCTGGACTAGGGCAGAGATACTCCCATCTTCGACCAAGGTATGTTGTTTCACGTGGCAGACATCTCCCGCGAGGCAGATCCTCAGGATGGTTTTCATCCGAAAGGCGGATCCCACAGGTCCCGTAGCCAACTCCAAGATACATCAGGATCAACATTCCTAACGCAGCGTTACGTTGCTTCAATGGCTTCAACGATAGATTGATCTGTGGTACAGTAGGGGGGCTTCGTACCTTGGAAAATTTGCGATTGTACGTCGCAAGGGTAAAGGATGATTCACCGCCAGCATTAGCAAATTATGTAATGAATTGCGGCAGAATTGGAGTAAAAGGCATCGCATCTGGTAGCCGCACATGAAAAGGACCGAATGCTTCGAGAAAAATGCTGAAATCATCGACCGCTGAATTCGACACGACAAAACAGTATTGCGCAAATATTTTCATGCACTCAAAATCTTTACTTCCAGCATAGCGAGTATAGTAAGCGGACTATAATATCATTAGCCGAGCAAATCGCTAAATTAAAAATAAATGTGCCACCGGTACTCTTACAGTTCAATGTCAGCCACCAGGGGACAAAGCCGGTAAAATCGAGGTCAAACCCGACCGAACACTTCACTGGAAACGGGCAAACTTCCCACTTCATACACGAGAAAAAAAAGTGGGGTTGACCAGGAGGAGACCTGGACACGAAACTGGGGTTTTTGACGAAAATGCTGGGCTCCGGCATGGATATAGACCAAACCCGATTACATTCCCGACCAGTTTGTACTATTGTTTACTTACTGTACCATGCTTGAATTCGCTGCCCGTGCTAGGCCCCACTCTATTCGGTTTCGTCGTTCGTCGTGCACCTCTAAAGAGGTGCTCCCCTGTCAGACCACCAAACTACTCAAACCATCACTTTGCCGATTCTTCACCCATCTTCCGAATGACTCATAGCAATCTTAGTGAATTCAAACATAACATAGCAGATGTTGGTCTCTGCCCACCTACCCATCGATTGATACCAAATTCATATGTACTGCATGCGGTCTTGCTCTGTTGATTGGGCCACTGGTAATTGAGCGTCCAATTCCAAAATATTTGTCCCAGAGATCAGCGACAGGCCACCTGAACACTCCCAAATAATGGACAGACTTCTTGCCATGAGATCGTTATTCAAAGCCCTAACATCATGAACAGGGCTCAAACTACATAATAATTAAATTCAGGTGAAATGTGAGGTGGCCAACACTCGATGCAACAGGTATTAAATCCTGCCAATATAGAGAGAATCGAATACATATCTAGACTGTCCAGTTTTAATTCACTTTCATGGAGGTTTTGAGTGGCTTAATCTAATTAAAAAATCAATCTTTTACTATTAAGAACTGAGTTGGGATTCGCAGTCATATCAGCAAGGTCAAAATTTTGTAAAACCAAATTGTAGATGACCACTTCGATTAAGCTCCAGTCACTTCTCTATATTTTACAATTCTAAACAACCCAGTACTAAGGTTTCTGGGTGCAGAAAGGCATTGTGAATTTGAAGAATTGGCAAAGTGGTGGTTTGAGAGGTGTGGCGGTCTGACTGGGAAGCACGTCTTTACCGGAGGCGCACGACGAATGACCCAATCGAATAAAGTGGGGCGTAGCATGTGCAGAACCGGCACTCATTGCAAATACTCTGTTTCGCTACTTGACCTGGTTCACACCAAAGCCGTGCACCCGTCTGGGCGATACTTGTTCGGTAGCAAAGCTCCGAGTAACCAACTTGTGCCTGTTTACTCGCCACCCTATGACTATGTTTAATCTGCATCCTCCGGTCTCAACCATTAAAAATCTCTAAATTTATTCTGTACAATGTGGTCATGCTTTTGGGACACCAAAATTTGGATGCATCAAAGTCTGGTCGTATTCCAGGGTATGGTTCCCAAGATTAAACATTTGGCAAGTCCATCCATTCAGACTATGGGAACTTGTATGGTCTCATTGAACAACGCACAGTGGTCCTTCTGGTATCAACACGAGAGAACGTGCGTGATCCAAACCAACATGCAGCCACGTCACACTTGCTCCTCCTGGCAAAGACAACCGAGCGATTGGAAGCACGGCTCGCTCGCCCTGGACACCGTAGCCACGCCACTGGAAGCAATGCATGAAATGACACAGCAGCCAAAAGAGCTGTTCAAAATAGAAACACGCTTCTGCAGCAAAGCTTTTTGCAGTTCTTGCTCACGTGGAGAATACGCAGAACTCGTGCATCAAAAGCTGATGGTATTTGATGAAGCGATTGGCTGGCATTGATACGAGGACTAGATCTCCCTTTTGCCCTACCGATAAGGTACGGTTCCAGATTGTCTGCTTGAGGATAGATGAAGAGGCTCGAAAATGTGGCCCTTTTTGTTGCCGGCGTGCTCGGCAAGACGTTATGTTTAGACCTTGCCTGGTGGTAAAAAATAGACCAGGGCAAGATTTCTCACTGGGTATTTTTTTCTTCATCACACGATTTTCATGATTGATCATCGATCGCAAAATCAGCACGAGTCACGCCCGAAATTCTGATGGATCAAAGCTCCGAGCAGCTTTCTTCCACCACGGGCTCCGCCGCCGAGCTGGACCGAATCAGGCTTCAGCCCTACCCACAAATCGCACTCTAAATGCCGGAGACCGCTGAGCGCCGTCCCGGGAATTCCCTCGGAGACAATTCGACGGACCAACGTCCGGTAAATTACGGATATTACTCCGTGGAGCTCAGCCAAGCCTTATTTTGTTCCGATCCACAATCTTAGAGTAGCAGAAAAGAAAAAGCGGCAGCTCACGACTTCCACAAGCTTCGAGAATGCGACTTCTCTAGCGTCACAAAGTAACGTTGAAATGATGGTCGCTGGTGTTCTCCCTTAACAGTCGCCGAACGACACCACTCGTCTGAAATCCGCGGACCTGGCGGCTGGCTGCGAAAAAGCTCCATACTGACCCGCACCAAGCTCCACAATAGTTGACCTGTTCCGAATCGGTTTCGTTTATTGTAAAGGCTCGATATTGCACCCGCTGCAGATCATGACCCGCTCCACGATCACGTCTTCTCGTCCGGGTCTTTAATTTTGGGGCAGTTGTTTCGCATGATTCCAAGTGCAGTGTAACTGTTTTTTCTAGCTGTTCCTTGGATTTCTAACACGAACTATGCGCCGGCCAATTTCACCGCCTCTCGCGACCTCCACACTGGGTCTTCGGACGCATTGAAAAACGCGGGTGTTCGGCGAAGTCAATGGAAGCCGTAAAAATCTCTTAGTTGTTAGCCATAGCCTTCATCGATTGGTCGTACGCACTGTGCCACAGTGGTACGCCGCGTTCACTGAAGCCTTGAGAAATTAGGTCGTCTGTTGAACGTCAGGCTGCTTGAAAATGCAACACTGATACTTGATTTCGATACCTGAGCTCGTATCAGTCGCCCTGAGTTCGGACACGTTAATCCCATTCGGTAATGATCAAACCTGCGCCACAGCTGTAGTGATCTGTGCAGAAGAGGACGATTGCACAAGCACTCGACGCAACGTGCTGACTGAATGTAACCTCAACGTCAAAATACGATCGGCCAAAGCAACAAACTGCCCCGTGATTCGGTTCGGTGACGCTGGCAAGTACCAGGCCACAATTTTCGAAGCCATACCGGCGTGCCCGCCGGTGAGTCAAGAGACCCTTTTATGGACCGCCCCCTTGTAGACCGGGGGTCTACACCAAAATGTCCTCCCTTCACGAGGTGACCAGCAACTTTACGTAAATGGTAAAGGGTTCCTGATGAAGCCAAATCCGAGTTTTTAAGCCTTTCTTAAGATTCATCAACATTTTCAATTCAGAAATTGTGTTGCAATTACTGTGAAGAAGCAATGTGTGGGACAATGTGAAAAGTGCAGCCTTAACACCTATCACACAGTCAGTTAGTTAACCATATGCAAACCATGCCACATAGCACATCAAGGATGGTGGAGCACTGATATTTAAGTGATAATTAGAACGATTGTGATCTTATGTATCCATGAACCAAGTTTGAAAGTTATGGTAGATATTTCTGTTGAGTCATGAAGGTCATGGTTTCGAGTGGTAGTTTTGCAACGATTGGTGGGCGTTTTTTGTATGGTTGAATTGGTCTTTAGGTAGCATAGAATTTTCCCTGAAGACCGTAGTCTTACCAGCAAAATAAGGGCATTTAATGTACAAGCCCACCTCTTGGGCTGGGCAGTTGCAACACTCATGAACGTTACTTGCAGTGGTTAGTGGCTCGCGAGGTGGGTTTGTACGTTAGAACTATGTTGGAATGGGATTATGGTAGCAACGTTACTCTGATGCAGCGCCCTTAAATTGGATTAAAGGTAGATAATCAGAATTCATTTGTAGGTCTATTCAATTTGGCTTCATCGGAATTCTCTTACCATCTATGTAGAGTTGCTGGTGGCCTGGTGAAGGGAAGGCATTTTGGTGTAAGCCCCTAGTCCATAAGGTGGGCAAGGTGGGCGGTCCATGGGCTTGGCCAACGGTCCGCAACCCCAATTTCAGGGCAGCGCACCAGGTGCACGCACTAGGTGCACGCAAAAATCGTTAGCATGGTTGGAATCCTCTTGACATCTCTTTAATTTTGGCTTCTTCAAAATTGTCAGTTAGAAAATCATTTGAAGGTTGTTTATCCTGGTTGACAGGAGGGCATTTTGGTGTAAACCCCCTGTCCACAAGGGGGCTGGTCCATGAGAGGATTCCTTGACTTACCCATCCAATCCCTCCATAACTGAACCGGAAAAGAGAGCACGAATGCGGCGTAGAGGAAGTGGGGAGGCCTCGAGGTAAAGAAAACCATGAACCCGTACCTGATCGGTCTTCATGCTCGGCGTAGCCGCGTTACTACGGCACTAGGATACAAAAATGCTTGAGTTTTTACCGGTACACTTTGCTAGTTATTTACCCAATTTGAATCCACTGCAAGCGCTAAGGTCTTCCTGACGGAAATCTAAGCACTTTCTGATCGACCTTTGATCCTGCGTTTCGTGATCTCAATTGCCCAGCAGACGATCAAACAAACCACCTCGGGAACGCCCGTCTCAGTAAGATAGAGCTGCAGCACCCCGGACTAAGATTCGTATTCTCGAGGCATTCGTTTCAGACACATGCTTCAGATCACCTAGGTTCGCGACGAGCACGGCCATTTTACCGTACCAGTCCAGAGCAGAAAAAAATGTGAGGGGGTTAGGAACTCAAGCCTCTCCCACGCCAACTTCATTCAACGCCTTGCGCAATGTCAGTGCGCGAAAGGCTTTGCCGAAGTCGACGGGAACACATAACTACCGGCGCTATGACTGAGTAAAAGACATCACGTTCAGGCCTCGTAGCCTAAGAGGTACCGGGATGTGCGGAGGATTTTCCTGTGGCTAGAAAGCTCAGTCCCTCAGTAAAATACGAGCTAGAAATTTCTCGTCCAGGCCATGGAGCGTGGATGCGAAGATCACATCTCTGGAATCCTCGTCTTGGTCGTTGCCAAAGCAGAACTTCTCATAGCGGCGGCTACCATGCGTGCCCATGAGGCCTAATAGCGGCCCATGCCGTAGCGAACCGTTCCTCCTCCAAGTCACCACGGGCCGCTTTTAGGTCCGGCGGGTAGAAAGGAAGAGCTGCCATGTGCCAGACCATAAGCTAGGATCCGACCCCTGATAGTAATACTGTCGAGGATATGCTAGTATTAGAAGCTATGAGAGTTGGGAGACTTCGGGTTAACGATATCGGCATCGGTGTTGTTTTGTTCAGGCTGAAACATGAGTCTCCCTGCTTCTGGTCCAAAGTATTTACGAATAGAATCATCTTAACTGCAGTCAAGTTACCGGTTGGATATGGACCATTTTCCGATTTTTTGAGAGGGAGAGCCGTCACTGACGATGTGACGTTGCAATGTTGCATAGTTATGATGCTGTTTGGGGTCTCTGTCAATTTTAGAACCCGGTCACCGCATTCTAGCTTCCACAACACCGAACGTCAACCAACGATCGGCAGCGCTACCACCAATTCTTGACGTCTTTCTTTCTAGGTCCACAATGGTTTTGAGGGAGGTTTGAACAATGTTTCGATATGATACAATGTGCCTTGTCACCTCAGACTGGATAGATGTAGCGGCAACGCTTCGACAGCAGTGAGTTACATCTCAACCATTTGTTAGCAGCTAGCGTTATAGAAGGAAGGATCCGGTATTGCGTGAGCTGTACCGCTTTACTAGTGAAGAATCCGTCGCACCAAGTAATCAAAGCCAATAAAGCTATACCCTGTCTCGGCGTGTCCATCAGCTTCGTTGGGAAGCCCGAAAAGAGCCCTGACCAGAACTGAATCCGCAATGCGCGGCTTCCAACGACTTGACTATGCGGAACGCTGGCTTTGACTTCCGCAAGTGATCCTCAGTCGGACAAATGAAAACCAAGGTACTGACAACTATCTAAATGGATCTCACCTTAGAACACTTTCCTTGCTAGTAAGGGGAGCGGAAAGCAAATCGCTGTTCCAGGTGCAAGGCCGAGAGGACAAGTCTTGCGGAGACAAACGCCGTTCTTAGCGTTCTTTTTCTCTCCCTGAGGATTGACTGCACATAAGCAATGCAAGCGTTCCAACCAGTTGGGTACCAACAGAACCAGCTGGTTAGAGCCCTTCAGCGGTCTCTGTGGTTTATGTACATCATCTTTCGTAACTATCTGCCCGCTCCATGTCCTGTATTATTCTTCCCAAATAGAGTGATCTCCAACCCTAATTACCAAGAAGACCATCCACGGCCACGAAGAGAGCACTTGCTTTCCCTCAGTTAGGGGTTATATGCACCTGGGATTGGTCTCAGAGATCGTGGTTTCATGGTCGTTGAAACTGGAGCTCATAAACGGGACGCAAAATGCAAGTTGATCAGCATCTCATGATCTTCTTGAACGTTATGAACCCTTCCACTCCAATCTGAGGTGAAACTCTCATATTATGATGCGCCCATTTGGGTCGCTGATCGTCAGGTGAATGCTCTATTCCTTACTGAAGTTGATGGGGGAGGGAGGGATTCTCTGCCTAGCAATGTACATATCGATCTTCCAGGCAACGAGGGCCATTTATTTCGCGTGTAAGTCAAAACATGCTCTCTTATCCGTTGCGTTCCATGAACAGTCAAGATAGGTCTGTGCGGGATAATTCGTTTGAAAAGTATTGCAGCCGATTGATGGCCTTGGGAATGTGTTGAAGACTGCCTGAACGATGCCTGGGAGGACCGAGATATTGGTGGACAAAGGGGGGTCTACTCCAATGTAGTTAAATGTCTTCTCTATCTTCATCTATCTATGATCGACTTCAAGTTACCGACCATCGATTACGCGTAAGATATGATTGTACCAACGAGAAGCTTGCTCTAGTCCGGTAGCCTAGCCTTGCCAGCATAACAGAAACGCAGATTCGAGGGAGATATCCCTCAATCCTATGTCCGTCGACGTATAGCAGCTTATACTAAGTTCAACGTCAAGACTTCTTCAAACCCCTTCAGTTCCGAGGACAAGCCAGTGAATACTGCCAGAGTGAGTGTGGACTCTCTGAATTTGAACAAAAAACATCATGTTCGCGCAGAAACTGACAAAGCAAAGACCCATTGGCGAAATTGATCACTCGAAGCAACTTGAAATAGCGATTGCGCTGGCATTATATGAACTATCAGCCGACATCTTCAATCATACACATCAAAGACATTTAGAGAACTTCAGTAGGACTTATCTCACTCGCTCTATGGTTCTTCCCTCCATCCAGTCATCACACTTGGTCGTGTCAGACATGAAGTGCCAATGCAATTATCAATTCCTCCGAGATCTCCTCATAACATAAGAAATTAGAGATCAGAAATTCGACGCCCAAAACCAACACATTTTCATAATCTTTAATCATGACCCTCGTTTGTCACTCGTAAATCTATCCCGAGGTCGATGGTATCCCGTTATGTGATGTTTTCTATAAAGTTCCCGGTGTCTTCCCCATTCCTGGCCTGCCTCATCCACCCACCCTCAAATCATTTTTGATCCGATCCTCGCGAACCCCATAATGCATGTCCTCAGCTGGCCTCGAAAAACCCTGTACTGTGCAAATCGCACCGAACCTGCTGTGGCGCCACCCCTCGCAATCTCAAATACTCCGCCATGTCGCGCATGAAACTCTCTGGCCCACACACGTAGTACTCAGTCGAGTTGTTCTCAAAAAAGAAGGCGCCCTCGGACTCAAGAAATTCAATGTAAAGTCCAGCCTCCTGAGCCTCATCATCGTTGCTGTAAGCAGCCTGCCGTTCTTCTTGGTGGTCGTTTGATGAGGGCGAAGTGGCGCAAGACGAATTGTAGGAGTGTCGTTCTGGACCAAAGTCTCTGCTTCCCATATCCGAGTCGAAGAAGGACGCTCTCAAGTTTTTATGTGACTTCGCCAATTTTCTCACGTATTGCTCAAAGGGTCTCTCGCCACGTGCTCCCTGGACCCACGATATCGGGCTATTGGTCGAACATTTCAGCACGGCAACGAGAATAGATAACAGCGGCGTCACGCCAATACCTGCTGATATCAGCACGAGCGGCAAACCAGTCGAACAAGATTCTGTGTCGAGAAAGAAGTCTCCTGATGGATGCGCCAGTTCAACTACATCACCAGGGCGCATGTCGTTCACTAGGACATTGGACACAATACCCTTTTTCCCAGGACTAGTCGACGGGGCTGAGGGGGCTTCTGAGGGATGGCTAATAGACGTATTGGTACTAGATCTAGAGAACAAATTCCCGAAACCTCTGATGCTCAACGAAGCTGGACTTGAACTCGACTTAGATATGCGCCCATCCGTTGAGAAGCTAGTTTCATCGTGAGGGCCGAAGTGGATGCTGGGACTGTAATGAATGGGGTTCATATTCAGCGGATGACGAGACTCGTCGACTCTCTTGACGGTGATACGGTAACGGTCGATCAAAGGCGCATCGCTGAGTGAGTATTGGCGAATTTGGTGAAATCCAGAGCTGGGACATCTGACCCTTATAGATATGTACTGGCCCGGCTTGAACGAGGGTAGATGGGCGCCGTCAACTGGCTTAAGCGTGAGTGACACAATGTTGCCACAGCTTGTCTCAGGGGTCTTTTCATCAATAATGAACAGTCTCCAGCCCTTCCAACTTGCAAAACTACGGTATATCATCTCTTCCCGCGTTGTCAGCATACGAGCGAGGATCCAGTAGGCTTTTGTCCAAGCAATGCGAGCTTCGCTGGTCATCTCCCTTGGCCCTAGAACCTCAGCGAAGGCTCGTAATAAGTACTTCCCGACGATATCGTAATGCTCAGGTCGAATCCCAAGACTGGCGTGTTTATTCGAAACCCTCTCGAGCTTCTGTACAATATCACTGATGTTGTGTATGTTAGAGGCAAAGGCGAGTATCAGAGCTGTCATGGCCCGAGGTTGTGCTCCACTGCTCATGTTGGCATGATTAAAGTAGTTCTGAAGTTCCGGGTGCGCCGCTAACATAGATTGGTAGAGAAGACTTGAGATACGCTCGCCGTGTTGACGTAACAAGTGCACCGTGCCCTTGACGAGCCGCATTTGCTGAGGGGTGAGGCTCATATTCGGCCGTAATGTAGATCGTGATGGGAAAGTCGGAGCAAGAATCCAAAGATGAAGAATCAAAATTTCTGGAGCAAATCCTTCGCGCAATGGTTCTCTATCTACAACATCACAGTTGATAAATAGGAGATATGAAACGGAATAGATAGCTGTGCGGGGATCGAACACAAAACTAACGGCACAGAACTGAACCAGGAAAGCTTTTCTGACATTTCACTAGTTCTCAGGGGTCCGTTGCGGTCAAAGCAAAGAGGTATCTGGCGCAACATGGGCATGAGGGGATAGTAGAACATGGGGTATGTCCCGGATAGTCCCTGAGAAAGAAATGTTCTCGAAGTCCCAAATTCTACCTAGATCAATGAGGTACTGTACCGGTACATTGGTTCAGGAAAGTCTATGAGGAGACTCTCATCCAGATATCACGCGGAGAGTCGTGTCGGCCTCCGCCGCTCATCCTCATTGCAACAACGAGAAGAGATATGGAGGTTCATGGCGAAATATACCGTATGGAGGGAGTCAGGCAACGAAGTTTGAAGACATGAATCCAGGGTGGGGATGTTAAGCGAAGAACGATACAGTATGAGCGTTTTCTCAACTACAACGAAAGCAGCCGATGCAGATCATTTACTGTACCTCGTAGTCAACCCAGCGCTCTTCAATGAGATCGGCATAGAGAAAGGTCGAAGATACCGGAACCTTCGTAAAAAGTTGTAGCGTGGCGACAACAGCGGAATCCTATTCGGAGAAAAACGAGTGCTTGTGCTTCCTTCGTGATTCAGGCCATGAGACATTCCGCCTCCCGAGCTGTCGATTTTCCAGTAACAGACAATTTTTGATAGCCCGGCTTCGTGGGTGGGAATGATAAGGCCCCCTGAAGACCCTGGCAAATACCGATCCTTCACGCAGATTGTAACGGTACTTTAATGTAGGGGATTACTTCGCGGACATGCCGTACCTGTTGCCCCGGCTGTTAGGTGTGCTCACGCTTGCATGGGTGATACGCGTGGTGCTCTGCGTCATGAATACTCTATTTTACTTGTAAGAAATCTACCAATGCGTTCATGACGTTTTGGTTGCTTTTGGGTGCTCTTCATCTAAAGCTATCGGGTTTGATCGTTCGTAGATGATGAAGTAGACGAGGTCAATAGAAATGCCTATCGGTTGGAAATTCGGCGATTAAACGGTTTCGAACACACGATGACGGATGAGGCACAGCAGCGAATTTTTCTTCACTGCCTTTAGACCTCCTCCAGGGAGGTAGATTACCTGTCCCTGTATTTAACTGCATTTATTTGATCTCTTCAAATTCATTTAAAACTAGTCTTTGGCGTTTACCCATCGGATTGAGGCATGCCAATGACCGATCAGGTGCTCCAGCAGCATTCCTGCATTGGCGTTCAGTGGTTTGTCCATTTGGTAGGACCAGATTACCGCTTGGATCAGGGTGTTAAGCAATGGGGCTGCGGGGGCGTTCGTTGAGCTCTTGCGGTTTGTGCCTGCCCCGAGCTGGGGACGACGGGGCTCAAGTGTGCAACAATTCACATGGGTATTACGGCCTGCAGCCGCACCCGGCCCTCTGCGTCCGGAATCTCCCGGGCATCTGTCTCATTGCGCGGAAGCCTACTCCCATAGTTTTTCGCCGTCCGGCTACTGTGTATCGATACCCCCTCGGCTTCGGTTTCGCAGATTCTCAGTTGATCTTAGTCGAAACTCAATACGTCAGCATAATGGTCCACCATCCACCTCAATGCCACGACTGTTGGCTGCCCCTAGACCTTCACCGCTTTTGCTTAGCAGGTAATTACGGGTAGATCACTATCCTTCTAGTGCAAATAAGAATCATAAGATAGTGGATAACTTAGGGGACTTCGGTACTCGCAAGCTAAAACGGCAGCTCGGCCCCATGCGGTAGCTGAATGTTAGGTCGGATCATGTCATTTCAGCAACAGCTGATTCTTCGCAAGACAACGCGTCAGGGCTGGTCCACGCCGTAAGGGCCCAAGGAGAGGGAGGCTCCATCCGCGATAGGAATTGTTGCGCCTATTTCAAATAACCAGTCATCAATCGAGTCTCCCTGGACAAAACTACTAAATTTCACATCGATACTTGTACCGGTGCTTACAATCAGGGATGCTATCTATCTACCGGTCTCTGGTGGCGGGGTATCCCGGGCGGTACCGGGATGGGAGCGGAGGAGGAGCCGCGTTCTTCAAACTCAAACTAATCACACATTCCGAGCATTCACAAAGGCCATCCTTCGTAAAGTCAGTCCCCTGATCTACGCACCAGTGATGCCGCAGGTGATACATTACAATTTGAAAGTTGCAACGACGCAGAGCCTGTAGCTACGAGTTTTCCACTCGCTTCTAGGAAGTAATCTATTTGGCACTGAAGTGATATAGACGCAATGGACGTAGTGGAAGGAGCGGATATATTGTACCTACCGGTAGTTCCGTCTTTCTAGCAGCGATAGCACTGGTTGTGTCGCGACATGCTGCTAATAGCTGCCTGCACTTTGTCGTCTGTTGGGGCCTGACGTAGAGGTAGGGGCGTAAGCGGTTACTAATGATAAGATTGGAGCTCCATGATATCCTAGTATTCCAATGTTAACACATGCCCAACTGCTCATTCGCCTAAGAGATGAATCTCTGGAGTTTAAATGGGCCTCTAAGAAAGCTGCTGGAACCACAAGGTATTGAGCAATGTCCCACCTTAACGCGATCCCGCTATGTTTCTGGTGTTAGGGGTTAACCATGGACTCTATCGAAAAAGATGACAACATTTATCATTACTCAAAAAGGTCATGCCACAAACAAAGCAGCTTGGCTTTTGGTTTCCATGTACAATGCTAGACTCGCTTCAGCAGTCCCTTGAAAGGTAACGTGACATGTAGCTCAATATACATTGGCCTACGTGGTAATGTGAATAGTTGAAACTGTCACTATCCTTTATTTTGCGTGACGATCACCGGTGCTGAGACCATAATTACAAACACCAGCCTCCCTTCTCTCCGCGGGTCTCCAAAATTACATCAGGCTAGACGGATATCTGCCATGCACCCCGTCAGAATAACGAGTACGAGGTATTTCCGAAACCAAATGGAGCTCTCGCCATGCTCAGTCCTCTTTCTGAAGTCAGAATGATACATCTGAAGTTGCCGTGAGTTGATCATTTTTCCGTGCAGCGTAAACGCACATGCAACTCTCAGCACTCTATTTGAACGTGAACGGATGACACGACGAGGCTATGCAATCATTTCTTTTAGTTGCCATTTATTCAAGCTTCATTGGACAATGGAAAGAATCCAAGTGATCCGTCCGGCACTATAGGCCTCGGTACTGCCCGAAAGGTGGACGCGTTTCGAAGTCGCATGAGTTATGATCTATCAACATACCGCTGCGGTGAGCGGACGAGGTTGGGTTGAGTTATCAACACGCTTGCTTGACAGTATCGGGGGAGACCCAGCGAGCCACGTGGACATCGAAATGTCATCAACGGCAGCCTTGAGCAGAGATGAAGACTTCACGTAATACCTCGCCGATGCCAAGAATATGTACTCTCGAATTGTTCGCATTGGATGAGCTCGGCATGACATGGTACACGCTCCTGCTGTTGACGATCTATTCCTCTAGGATCTCTGCATGGCACCGTAGGATGCGATACAATTACCATTCAGGATCCTACATCGATGATCTTTTCTTGCGTCGGATTCTCGCTCGATCTGGGGTAGCGTTGTCTCTGTGTCTGCTCATCTCGTCGCCCCCATTTCCGATAGGAAAACGAGGCAAATTCCGGGAACAATCAAAAGTTCGCGGGTGAGCCGTTGGTCCCTACCTATGATACCAATATAGTACGGTGTCGGATTGGTCACAGAAGTTCTTTAGCAGCTTAAGTATCAAGAGTCGGTGAATAAATTTGAATCATCTTTAGAGCCGTTTGCTGAATATTCTACTGGGTGGTTTTGCTACACTAGCAGTATCCGGTGGTATACCGTCTTTGTGTTAGGACTATTCCGTCACGGGGAAACAGGCGTTACATGCTGGTCGGTAGCCCGGCGCGGCACATTCCGTGCCAAACTGGAAGCGGCACGGAAAGTGCCGGATCCTTATCTAATCTTCGGAAGCCGTTTCTCAATCGTAGCCGTACCGGAACCGGTACCTACCCACCCGATAATTCCGCACCTGTGGGGTGCTGACCCGTAGGAAATCGGAACCAATGAGTGAGGATACAGTGGGATATAGTGGGCATGCCAAACCCCGCTGGCAAAGGGTAAGAGGATCATTCTTCCATCTTGTTAATGACAAAGCATGAAAACGCGTCTCAACGTGTTCGCTCTCACTAACTCCATATTATTTCAGACCGATAACTGCTTAGCCTTAATCGTTTTACCCAACTGATTCCCCCTTTCTCACTCTTTAATCCCCGTCCTACTGTCCAGCTAAGATTGCTTCCTCCATGTCCTCTCCTCTTTTGATGCTTCGCTGCCCTCAAAATGTCGGGATTCTCTTGCCTCCATCCGTCGTCCATTCCCGGCGCCGGCCACGGCCTCTTTGCTGAACGGGATGTCGCCCCCGGGGAAACCGTCATTTCGGTCCCCCGGCCCTTCATTGCTGAACCCCTCCCTGGTCGTATTGCCGACACTTGTGCCTGGTGCTTTCACCATCTAGATCCAGATCCCAAAGCCCGCCCCGCCTCTGCTGCTATGGGTCTCCCAGACGCGGACTCGCACATCAAACTTTGCAGTGGCTGCAAACGCTCTGGGTATTGCTCCAAGAAATGCCAGAGTAAGGATTGGAAGGAAGGGGGCCACCGTTTTGAGTGCAAGCATCTGGCGAGCAAAGATGGTCCACGAGCGGAGATACATCCCGGGGTGAGATCCGTGATGAAGTTGCTGGGATGGTTGAAACTGGACGAACAGCAACGATTCATGGGTAAAACTGACGAAGCAATCGAAATTATCGTGAATAAAATCAAAACGATCCTGGCGTTCCGTCCGGCGGGGGGCGAGGGCGCGGAGCAGCGACTCCGAGAATTTGAAGCGCGAGACAAGAGAAGATTCCATGAGTACCAAAGGATGGGACTCGCGGCATGGAAGTACTCTGGGCAGCCCATCCTTAAGACCTACTTTGGTGGGGATCCGCTCACTTTGGCGAGAACCCTAGCATTTAATGTGTGTATTTTGTTTTTCTTGAGGGCTCTTGTCCATACATGGCCATTCGGGGAACTGTGAAATGCTATCGACAAATTCAGACGTAATTTAGACGGAACGTCTGACTTTCCTTAGGTCATCCGTAACAGCACAGCCGTCAGCATTCCGTTAGACGATGAAGAGCTTGGTACTGCGTTTGATCCCTTTATCTGCTCCGCGAATCACTCATGCGAGCCGAACACGGTTCTCAACTTCCATCAACCAAGGCAAGAACTACGTGCCCTCCGCCCCATCGCTAAGGGCGAGGAAATCTTCTTTAGATATACCGAAGTAAATAATCCGCGGGCTATGCGTCGTGCCGCACTTCGTGATATCTATGCATTCGATTGTAACTGCACCAAATGTTCTCGTGGAGCCGCCGGGGAACCGGAGGAGATTCCTATCACAGCCGAGTTGACAGAGGAATGGGCTCAAAAAGCCGACGAGTTGTCGAAGCGGAACGCCGGCCCGAAACTCGAAATGTACTTGGAATCATATCCATCAGATGGCGACCCAACTCACCGTCGCCGACTCGCTGCCATCCAAACCGAGGCGTTCCACCTTGCAGATCTCTGCAGCAACGACTCCAAGAAGATTCTTGATGCCATCCGTATGTGCATCGATAGCGGCCTCTGGACTTGGTCCCGCCAGCCCGTCCCAACTCTCCTCCACCAACTTCTCATTAGCTACATGTCTCCAGTTGCCGGCCACCTAGATATCTACCACGCATTCCTCGTCTCCTGCAAGATGTACTTTGAGTACGGACTGGACGATTCGCACTATCCCGCGTCTTTCTACCCTGACCGCCTCGTTCACATCTTCACGCTGTGCACGACAACCAACGTGATGTGCGGACCGAGCCACATGGAGACGTACAAGGAAATGGCGAGTAAAGGGATTGATCTGCGAACCGCGTATCTGGGATTCTTGATGGATTTACATGATAATTTGAATAAAGCATATCCAGCCGACTCGCCGTATGGAAAGCTCATCATGGATATTTATGGGCAGGTCATGAATGGGATAGGGATGAGCGAGGCGGAGATAAGGAAGCAAACGCAAAAGATGTGGCCGATCTTCGGGACAGTAGTCAAGGGGATGAGTGTGGACAAGTTGTAAAAGAAAAGCAAGTGAGGGGTGGGTTCTTAATGGCAGGAGGTAAAGGGGGGGGGGGGGGGGGG
>JAOYMO020427300.1:0-23301 GCA_025802455.2 Iodosphaeria phyllophila | reverse complement strand
GGGGGGTTGGGAGATGCATGTAGGGTTACATGCTCCTGCATGGGTCGAGACGGGCAGAAAGGCCTAGGGTGGAAGCAACAGCCTCCCAACTTTCTTGTCTGCGACTTGCAGGTAGTCGGTAGCATGGCCCGGGTTGGATCGGGTCGTGGGAAAGGGATAGGACGGGAAAGCAAGGCCAGGGAAGGGAACTCATGATGGATTGCACGGGACTGGAATGGATTGGATTGGACTTCACTGGGTTGGACTGGACGCGCGTGCTGCGATGAGCTTAGATGGGCTTGTTGCGCGCAAGACGAGCGGGATGGGATAGGGCGGGTTAGGACAGGACAGGACAGGACAGGGTAGGGTAGATAGCGTGGGGAACCAAATGAAATAAATGTGTCGAAACTGTTTTTAATCGAGAGTGGAGGCCCGTGTGGTCGGGATATCGAGCACACGGGCTATGGTAGAGAGGTCAGCGGCCGGCGCCGCGCTCTCGTCGTGCAGTCCACGGTGGGGTTCTACGCTACGGAATCGGAGCAGTCTCGTAGTCGGCAGCACTTCTCCACGTCTCGTATTTGCCCTCATGATGAACCCAGCTAGCGGAAACAGTGGACAGCAGCTACGTAGTTTAACCGTGACTATCCCTCACTCTACCCCATACCGGTGTTGCGCTCGAGTACGAAGCAGACCCGACGACACTCCCACTCCAAGAACGCATTGCACTCTCTCTCGGTTACAACTCTATTTACTATTCTGCCGCCATCCCATGCAACAAGGCTGTTCAAGGAACAATCCTAACCCTAACCTAACCCTAACCCCAAGCCCCTTTTTTTTTTTTTTTTTTTGGGTTCGGTCTTGATCGTAACTCTAACCCTAACTCTATGCTTCATCGTCCACGCCTACGCCTCCACATCCCTGGTAGTTGTGCTGGTTATCGCAGCTCAGAATCCGCTCGGAATCCTGCGTCCTACGAGCTCTGAAACTTTGGGCGCCTGGTCCGACAAGTTGGACCAGAAATAGGTCGGATGCATGGTTCGACGGGTACGCAGTCCGTGCTTCCGCAACGTGTGGGGACGAAGAGGCGAAGACTGGTTCTGTCCGTTAACACAGCTTCTCCTGGGAGCACTCAAACGCAGTCGGTGTTTTCCCGGCTCGCGTGGAAGCGTGGCTGTTGAGGAAGGGTTGGGATTGGGACTGCTGCTCTCCGAGATGTTGGGGCTTTCTTCTGGCGTGCCGTGTGCTGTTTGAGCGAGCTCGGTAGATCTGCGCTTCGTCCGGGAACTGTGGCGGTGGGGTGTGGGATAGATAGACGGGTTCTTGGTCTCGCTTTGAGATCGGGTGTTGAGAATGGGTTGAGTTTCATTCCATCATGGCCTTCGCCACAATCGCACGAGCACAATAACGAAGTGTCCTCTGGTTCGTAAGGTGGAAAGGGCGGAAGCGCTCCCTGGTTTTCTTCTTGGGTGCACATGTGCGGCCAAGATGCCCATCGGACGTTCCGCATGGAAAGCAGGGATATCATCGCGGGCGAGATGCGTGTGGGTGAGGCTTCTGTGGTTAGCTTTCGTATCTCTGTCTCTCTCTCTCTCTCTCTCTCTCTCTCTCTCTCTCTCTCTCTCTCTCTCTCTCTCTCTTTCTGCAGCGTAAGCCCCCTGTGGTGTGTCGCAGAAATTGTGGATTGACGAGCCATGGTTTCGCCAACTTGGGACGCCACACGATGTACCAGTGCGATGGAGACGATCATTTCTTCTCTCAGTCGTGAGCTTATGGATGCCAACCGAATCGACACAGCGCTATCGTACAATGATGATTTTGGCCGAGTCCAAGAGGAGTGTATGGTGGGTGGTATGGTTGGTTTCGGGTTCCACTTCACACAATGGAGTTGAGGCTCAGTACGTCCCAGTTATGCTTCTCCCCATAGCCCTCACGATATAGCTGGCGAGAAAGCGGACGCATGAGCCGGAAGGTAGCGCATGTCATCGTCAACGCGAGCGTTCTTCTGTTGCTTGATGCTGCCTTTCCTGTAGACCGCCAAGTTCCGAGGATGGTCTTACGGGGCAGACATATGTCTCTGATCTCGAACAGTTCATAGATGTATAGTAAAGAACCAGAAACGCGAGACTGGAGCTAACCGGTTCCATGAGATAGGGAACCTGTTACTGTTCTTGGGTCCGGCCTAATATGATAATATGCAAAGCGGGAACCTTGAATCCAGGCTGCCGAGTGGGGCGGCGGCCGAATGAAATCCAGGCTGGCGAGTTCCGGGAGAAGCCAATTCCTGAGTATTATGGAAGCGGTCTAACCCAAGACCGACCAGGGTCATCTGAGGTGCCTTGTGCGAAACTCGGTTGGAGCTGTTTGAACCAGGACGGGAGGCCACACACCGTGACTCTTTGGAAATGGAATGAGAGGAAGACGCCGAGTATTGCGAGACCACGCTCGTGCTCGTGCTCGTGCTCGTAATTTTCATTTTCATTTTTCATCGTCGTCCTCATCGCTAATTTGTTCTCAGTTGTTCAAGATTCCAGTACGGCATGCCGGACCCATGCGCCCTGACTGCCAGGAAGACCTGTCGGCCTGCCGAATAGCGACTGCATAACCTTCGCCCGTCGCTCCTCGCTCGTACGCATCTACAATATTCACTCCATGTGCTGTTTGCAATTGGACTCTCGCTTCGAGCTGTGAGTCCAGAGCGAACACGGAAACTGGTGCATCGACGGGCGTACTTGTTGTTCCCATGGACCATGGCATTGTAGTTTCCCTCCAGCCAGCCAGCCTCGTGTTCTGCGTTCCTCGGTGGATAATAGCGAGAAAGCTCTTTATCGAAAGCATATTTTCAAGGCCCAGGGAGCTTTTTCTCGTGCTTGGTGAGATCGCATGGTCGCTTGAACTTCTTGGTGCAGCCGGGGCGACTGCACTTCTTGGGAGCCAGGTCTTATGCCATGTAGTTTTTCTTGCGACGCGCCATTGATCGCACGACCTCCTCGTCGTCACCAGCCAGTTGGTTGAAGGAAATGTCGAGCGGGATTTCTTGCAGCTTTGGTGTTGCGCACTTCTGGTACTGGACGTTACAGTTCCTGTGGGAAAAGTGGAATAACACGATGCTGGTGTCCGCATTTTGTCTGGTGAAATGACGATTCGATATGGCAAGTCTCTCCACGAGCCTGTTTTGTCTTGTCTAGCTTCCTTGCCAAACTTGTTGCTGTTGTTGACCGCCGACGTCCGTTGACCGGGCGGAACAAGCTATAGGACACCAAGCTCAAGCAATCGACGCAATCCGAAAACTGACGGGGATCGAATTGGTCGATTTTGCTCTGTATCGAGCTGGTTCAGATACCGGCTCAGGTTCTGTGGTGGTGATAGTGATGTCTCTAGACATCAGCTCACAACTGTGATTGGTTATCATATATAAAGATATGCTTTCATCCTCGAACTGTGAACAAACACGGGTGAACAGATACTACTATAAAGACCGATCCCGAACAATCCATCATAAGCTCTTCTTGCGAAGAACGAGATATGGAAGCTGGGGCGTGCAACGACCATTGGTTGGAAAATACTCAATTTGGCCTGCGCCAGGTGATGCGCATGGGGCGAAGCGTTTGGTGAGATGCGCTCCGGTTGGTCCTCGTCGACGGCGGTAGTGTTCTTTCCCAAGCACGCAACGCAATGCGATAGGATCGCGTAGTTGACCTTGCTCCAAGAACCAATGGTGCCAGGGTAAGGAACAGGGTCACGAGAATGATTCCGAATATGATCCCGATAATCGGGGCTCGGGTGACCGTTAGAACCGTACTCTGTGTCTTTGTGCTTGGGGCTGGCGCGTTGACAGCTCTCCTGCGGTGTCTACGATCCGTGTTCTTTGATGAGGCTGCGACCAGAGCCCTTTTTGTTCGAAGGCGTGGTGGTGTTAAGAGCCGGTGGGGCAGGACTCGTGTAGCCAAGAGATGATTGATGGCTAGGTAGTATGATGCTTCGCGATTTCATCGTATTTCAAGCCAAATGACAAGATGACTGGAGCGGTGGCCCATGAATGTCGTCCAAACGCTCTGGCATGGGGTTAGTGACTGTTCTAGCTTGGACCTGACCAGAGGCAGAGCGGCCAAATAGGCTAGTCCTCAAGTCCTTTCGCCGCTGTATTGATGAGGCCCATTTCAGGGAATTCGCACTCCTGGCGAGGCCACTTCGCCAAGAGCAATAATGTCGTTAGTAAGAGCCTCATGGAACATTTCACACGCCTTTGTTTGATAAGAAACCTAATAAACTCCATCTCTTTGGGCACACGACCTCGAAAACCCGTTGTTTGGATGGTAGAGTGGATGATCGTTTGTATTCAGTTTACCTCTCCGGTGAGGGAGAATAGTTGCTCCGTGTGGACTTCGTGTCCAAAACCTCAGGCGAAGACAGCCGCTATACTCGTGGTCGAATGTGGACTACGGCATGGCCAAAAATGGTACTTGTTGCCCTGATATGCCGAAAATCATATCTCCCGAACCTGCCCGATCGCAAGGGACAAGCGGATATAGGCATAGCAGATTTTTGAGTCGTGACCACCAGTACGGTGGACGAGTGACGGCTCGTTACCGCCGACGAAGACCTCGTTCCGGGATGTGGAGGTCGTCTTTTTGCCCACGCTGGCGGTTGTTGGTTGAGACTAGCCAAGCTTCAGAGTTGTAGCCGGTAAACTGGACCTCCCTAGAAATCATTGATGCTGTCTAGATTGACAAATTTGGTCTCCTCGTGGCCAATGACGCCGAAATTGTTTGTCCCACCAGAGCTATTGTGCCGAAGATTGGTAGCAAACAAGACAAGACAAGACAGGACGATATTTCCTTTGCCTGTATGCATGGTTTGGATCGGATCTGATGAATTGATACTTGTTGCAACCGAGCTACCAAAGCCACCGGGTGGAGGCGAGCTTGCGGTTGAGAAATATGGCCGTGGAACCGCCTTGCTAAAGACTCGAGAGCTTCGGTGAGAACATGATTAAGACTGTTGAGTTTCTAAAACAGGAAAGTCTCGCTCAAAATAGAATGACTGACTTGATATATATGAAGTTACACTTGGCTGTGTCTTGAAGGTTTGATCGTTGGAAGCCTGGCTTGGAGGAGAAGAGGTCAACCTACAGAGCGGGAATTCTTTCTCTCTATATAGCTTTTTGGACACTAATTCACAAGCTTAGGTGAATACTATCATCATGCTTTGATACATGCTGTCGTACAGCTAGGAGGCCATGAATTTCAACGGGCACTAAAGGTAATCTAGCAGTATCAACTATTCACAGCCACATAGCACCATTAAACGGAGATTGGAAGTGAATCATGACCACATTTACTGTAACAAGATTCCAACTACGGAAATTGAACTTGTTTAGTGAACAAAATGTCACGTTCGAATGACTTAACGTTGCATTGAAGTAACATGCTGACTAACGACATACCACATGCGGACAGCTACCAGTCATTCAACACTACCCCTTCTATTCACCACTATTATCTTGACCTGTATGACAACTTCTCTCTCTACGTGTGATGCGCTTCACTAACCCTCTCACAGTCGTATCTACTGATAATTATGGCAAATTACTAACCAGCTCATACCCTCTGCTCCATCACCTTCCCAGTAAATTCTGGCGCTCAGAGGTCAGCATCCCCTTCTGTCCTTTTCACCTGCAGCATCAGTACAACAAAAATCAACACTCAGCTGACCTGATGTCGAGCATCGCCAAGAGATTGCTTTAGCTAGCCTCGGCCATGTGGGCCCACAGCGTGGCAAAGCCAAACCATCGCCACCCGCACGCAGTATTCTCCTTCTAAGCATCCTCTCCACGCAGCACGGCCTCAGGCAATTCCCTGAGTGGAGTATCAAGACGAAGGAGACATCGTACGTGCTTCCCAAGGGTGCGAAAAGGACCATGCATTCCGCAGCGACCATTTTGATTCAATGTCGTCTGTCTGAACGTCCGTGATACATGTGATAGAAGATCTATATCATCGTGCTTAGTACCGGTAGTGAATACTAAACCAGCAGGTGTCATTGACACTTCCTCAAGACCTCTTCTCGTCATCCGAACCCTCGAGGATGGCCAATGTCGCGGTCAGACCCCATCCCCGCCACACATACTATGGTCAGATATAAGTAAAAAGCCTGCATGAAGTCGCGACAGGGGGCCTTGCCGTCGGGCGGCAAGCCATGTGGGGGGTTTTCTAGCCAATTGAAATTCGAGTAAGAGAAATTCAAGCGGGAGAGCAGAACCGGCCGAAGCAGCCGTACCGTCCTTGGCATTGCCACCAAATCGCTTTTGGAGTTACTGATTGCGAGCAATGAAAGTAGGAAATAAATTCGCCTGTCGTGACACAGTAACTGATGCTGATGGCATGCACACAAAATATTAGGATAGACTTGTACAGTATAACTATCCCCTTGACTGCCACGGAACTGCAGCCCACCAAAACTGATGTACAGTACACGCTGCAGTAAGTTGGATCGAAAAAAGAGCTACGGTCCCATCATCGGTCTGTTTGTCGCAGAGAACTCATCAAGCTCATCACTTTACAATTGAATAATCTGATGTCCAAGGGAGATATGGGAAATCCGTTTGCAGGTAATTGCACATCAGCTAAATTGCTGTTGAATGATGCCCAATGCGCTCGTGTTATGATGCCGCGCAATTCTGTATTTGATGGTTGCCATCAAGGCTCCTTGAAAGAGTCATTCATGCAACAAATAACAAGGATTGACTTTGTCCCAACAAGCAGACCGATAATGAGACCGTAGCTGGCCCCATGGAATTGTCCACGTCCCATCAGGGGACCTCATTGGTTGCATCAGTGGACTGGAATTTTCGCCCGTGTACTGTACGGACTGCAGTTCCGTGGCAGTCAAAGGGATTGCAAATTGCACCAGGTTTTTTCCTGTCACTCCGGCTTCTGTCTGCTACTCTGGCTTTTTTTAGAGAATTTGATTGGTGCGTGCATAAGTACCTCTGTACCTCCGCCCTAGCGCTCCTTCCCTTGCTAGCGCCAGAACCTGACCAGGGTATTTTAATCTGCAACCACCCATAGTATACTTGGCTCCCTCCCAAGAAGCAACAAGCATGATGATGGAGTTTGCGTTCCCCCTCCCCGCCCTCAATGCCAATCCTTCAAGTCGAGCAGATGCCATTGTCATAGTTCCGGCCACCAGTCCCTTCACCATGCCGAAACACTGGGTCCACTTTCCCATTCTTGACCCCCAGCGACCTGGTAGATGGATACGTACCCGTAGTCCTGGATGCGCATCCTGCCTCCACTTTTGTCATTTTGTAATTTCCGGTACCAAGTACCTAAGCGTGGTCTGCCCACCTTGGCAAGTTCGATATGTCTACGATGGGCTTATGACGGGGGATGGCACTGCAATTTTTCGCAGCAGACTTTTTTGCTTAGTCGCGAGTATTTTCAGTGTTGCGCGGTCAAATTACAATTCTGACACTTGTAGGTCGACACATCATATTTCGCCGCTGTAAGCACAGCAGCCTGGATTTGAAGAAACTGACTCAAATTTAACTTGTAGAGTTTCTTCGTTATGGTCTCGGAATATCTGACACGCAAACGGCGTTGTTTACAACACTGCTCCTCTGTGACCACTTTGCAGGCAACGTCAAACCTTCTTTGCCTCGACGCTAGGCAAACCTTCGTTATCATGTTAAGCATGTACTAAGTTGACAAAGTACCGATCAATCGCTACCCTCAGCACGCTTTCGTAAAACCCAATCTCCTCGCTCGTGGCTCGGATAAGTAGGTAGATCGCTCTACCATGCATACTCGAAAAGGAGTCAAAGGGAAGAACACTGAAAATAAAACAGAAAGGAACATCCATCATAAACCTCCATCCCAATCGTATCTCTTTTGGTATCTTTCCCATAGCCACCATCCTCCCCCAGCAACGCCAAGATATGCAAGCAATAACGCAACAACGCCCCTCTGTGCAAACCCCATCTGCCTCATCCACGACTATTTTTTCCAGTGTCCCCTCATTCTTCAGTCTTAAAAGTCTCGTAATCATTCTTTCGCGCACGTAGCTTTTCTGACTGCCTACCTGCCTGGGACTTATGAAACTACCAGGTTGTGAATCGACAGCCCCTGGCTTTCAACGTGGTACCGCCTTCGCAACCCTAGGTTCTTTGTGCGCCGCAGCTTCTCATATGCTATGTCGCCACCGTCCAACATGACCATGCTCACGGGATGTATCCGGGGAATACCGCTAGGTGTCTTCTGTATCTCGTCCAGCAGCGGCCGCACCAGGTTGCTACCGTAGAGCATAGCCTCGTACCCATCTTCATAGTCAGTGAAGTGGCTGTAAGACGAGCTACCCGGATTCATATCTTCCCGGCTGCTGTCAGAGATTATGATGACCAGCTGTAACGCGTCGCGGCTTGGCGCGAATGACGGTATCGTCGCGAGCTTCTCATTGAAGGAGCATCCGCCCCGACGGATCGCAATCACGTTGTGCGCCTTGACGGCCGCATCAGGGAGACGTCCTGTGCACGACTCCCCTGCAAAATACAGTTTTGACCATGACAGCTCTGGTATATCGCTGATATCCTCTACAAAATCTGGATCGGGGGCTTCATCCACGTCTGGGATTGGGGCAGCACCCAATCCAGTTGGTGTAATAGCCGGAATGATGAGATATTCATACTCTTTCTTTGGGCGCTGGAGCTGCTGTCGGTGTTTCTTTGGTGAGCTAGCTTGCTTATCTGCTGAATCCTGGACGTCCGCAGTCGAAGTAGGTTCTTTCAATGCCGATGCGATCTGGTGAAGAAGCGAGCCGAGCAGGCTTTTAGTAGCAACTAAATTCGATGCGTCCATTGTCACTTCTGAATCGAGTTCGGAATCTGACATGGCCGAAGTCGATTTGGCTGAGGGCGATTTGGCCAATGCGTTTCCCGGGTCCATCGTGGTTGACGTGTTCAGCTCGGGCACCTCAGGCGGCGACTCCATCTGCAGAACCAGATCGACGATCCAAGGGTCACGGATGGTGGAGAACAACGGATCTCTGATGCTAGCGATGAGTTTGCGAGATATATACACTTTCTCATCCCTGCCCATAAGTAGGGTACCGACACTCTGAATCCGCCAGGTCTGCTCGAAGTGGTCAGGAGGTTCCTCCATCACCATACTTAGTCGTAGACCGCTCAGGTTGTTAATGATGACACCGTCAGAGTTGCGCGTCAAGCTCTGGCCACTAAATATGAAGTTGAAAGCGCTGCCGACAGATTGCGGCTGTGAGGTCGTCGGGAATTCTACTGTTAACGTTTGGGGTTGGCGAAGGGCAGCACAAAAGCCGTCAGTGGGTAACAGAGATGGCGGCAGAGTCCAAGGAAAATGCGTGTGGTTCGTTTGCGGTTGGATTTCCCTTTCGAAATCTTCCTCGGAGTCGTCTACGTCGTCCTCGTCCGAGTTTGGCTCGAGGCGATCGTTGGCAATGTGATGCAAGCGAATCAAGCTAGAGGCATGATACATATCCGTTCTTGCCGCCGTAGCCGACAGGGACAAAGGCGGCAATTTAGGTGGCAGAGGACACATGTTTCTGAATTTCTCATCTCGGTGCACTGGGACTTGTCGGTCTCTAGGCGACGCGGCCTTTCTATACGAGCCCGGATTGTGGGGCAGTATGAGAGGGTGCCCTTCAGTGCTGAACACGAAGGAAGCATCCAGGTTGTTGAGAGGGTGCTTTGGGTCGAAGAGGAGATATAAGTACTTAGCTGTTTCCCCGAGGAAGAAACTCTCCATGCGATCGTCCAATTCACCCGTGCGAACATCTTGTAGTCCAGACCAGCCGCAACTCGTCTTACATCGCCGGGTAATATCCCTTAAGACCATTTCGCCAACATACAAATACCAGTGGTCCTTTGTGGCACGATATATGTGATAGGTTGACTCAATGAACTCAGGCCGGCCTGGCCACCAGCCAAGCCCACCCTCTACGTGGCCATCCCTAACCGACCATCGTTCAGGCAATGCAGCGTAGCGGGTCCACAGTGCCGTGTAAAGTAAATGTGTCTCAATTGCCTCATCCAGTTCGCCCGCAAGGGCAAGCAAGCCTGGGTAAAAGGCGCCTAGACTGTCGATCCAGTATGAACGTGGTGAGCCCGTATGAATGTGTGCATTGATGTAGTGAGGATGATGGGTTTCCGAGTATAAGTGTCTCTTGATCGCGGCATGGGAATCATGCCACGCGTCCAGAAATGTGTCAGGAGAGTTGTACTTGTGGTTAAGTGGATTAAATATCATGTTGGGATCGAGCCAAGTATCGCCATATGATTGTGGATGTGGTGCGGTCATATTCGGCATCCTATGGCCCGAGAGCAGAATATGGGTTTTGAGCGCGTACTCAAAGAAGCTGTCGACGCCGGCTCCGATGCCAGCCTGTCCATCGATCCATTGACCACGTTCAGCGTCAACCCCATTGCCGATCAGATCAATGTCGCTTTTGCGAAGCCAGACGGCCCAGAAGGCCCGCTTTGCCGCCTGTTCGAATCTCGTGTCCCCCGTCAAGCGGCTGAGGACGGTAAATTCGAGGACCAAACTTCCTGCTCCCGCGCTGCAAGTCTCGGTAACCTCTTGTGGGCCCTGAGGCGCATAGGCTTCGGGGTCTAGGTCAAGGTCTTCAAACAGAGGAGACTTATGGTAGAACGGGATTCCGTGACGCAGGTTGACACGAGGGTACGGGAGACCCGTATGGCTATAAAAAGCAGGCAATAAACGTTGGGCCAAATCCAAGGCCAGACGCAGCAACTGGTCGTCGTACTTAAAGCCGTTGGGCCATTTGATCGGATAAACGACGCTAGCATCGGACTTTGGCGGAGAATAGCCAGTGATAGGAAGCTCTCCGACGGCAAAGAGATGGGCGCTGAGAAGCCCCCCGACGCCGCGGATCACCGTCTCGAACACTTGCACTTTGCTGTCTAAATCGAAACCCCTTGCCCGAGATCCTTCACCAGAACGCCCGGGACGCCCATCCCCGTATAACTGTACCAAAGAAGCGATGCCATCCTGAAAATCGGCTAGAGCCTTTGGGCCAGTTGATCGATCGTCTTCCGGGGCGGAGGCGAGTATTGCAAGCGTAGAAAGGCTGTCGATCAATGTGAGAGAATAGTTCCCGAGGACGTCGTTGTGGCCGCTATTGGGCGCCCCAGGCATATCGCGCGTGCGCGGAATGCAGGAAACCGGGCGTAACTGCAGACAAACAATTAGTATACTGGCGATATATCGATAGTGCGGAATCCGATTTGTATTTGAGACTAGATGCACACCTCATCCTCAGGAAATGCTAGGCGCATGTAGTTGTCATATCCATGATAGAACATGTCCACCGTTTCCTGTCTCAACGCCGCGATGCGATCGAGTCGCATGCTCAGTACGGCGACAACCCATGATAGGAAGATAACGATAATCGGCGTCCCGCGAAATAGCAAAAGTCCTCTCGACGGGATCATTTTAGTCGGGGAAGAGACCATGTCGAATGGCCGTCCCCGAAAACAAGAGCATACCGGTAATGGCCTGCGGCCTACGGCTATAGACGGGACGGAGCGGCCGGAATCTACCGTAGGGCGTTCGGTCGGATTAAGGCCAGATTTCCAACCGGGGACTGGCGCCGAGGACAATGGAAGGGATACCGAAGAGAACACCGCGTGGAGCTCGCGTAATCCTCGCCTTCTCGACTGCGTTCTGTTCTGCACGCCGACTTTCCTGGCGAGATGCGGAGACTGCGACTGCAAACGGGCACCGAGAAGTTCTCGTTGGCTCCAAACATTGAAACACTAGCGCTCATCGTACCATTACAACAAGAGTGGCCTGTATTCTGCAGCAATTGCCTAGCTGCCGCTGCGTGATGCCATTGAAGAGTGTTGCAACAACCGTTAACCATCCACACCTTGTGATCTGTTCTGGCACGATCCCTGCACACTGATCGAGAAACCCCTGCTCCATCCTCAAAATAAATTCCACAAATGCTTTAGCTGCCAAAACTATCACATACTGCATCTTAGAAGTCCTTGCATGCTACTCTGCACTCTGCAGCTATTGCCCACACAGAGATAAGAAGCAACGTGGGAAACAATACAGGACCGATGCTAACAAAACTGTGGTAGTCGCCGAGTTCGTGAAGTCCAATGATTGGAGTTTCCTCTTTTAATGACCGCGTTCAGGGATCAGAAGCTGCAATTGTCTGGTCTTTCCCCTCCCCATTTTGCTGTTTGACGGCTGGCCAATCAAACCGATCGAGTTACAAATTCCTGGCTTCACCACCAAGACACGCACTTCATTATCCAACCTCACAAAAAAGATAGAGTGAAAAACGCGCAAGGGGCTCTGCGATAGCGGTTGTGATGCGAGGAAGGCTACCAATATGTAGGCAGGCCCATGTACCTGCATTCATCAGCTGAGCTTAGTCGAACGACTACTGAGTTTCGGGAAGATCTAAAGTTTATATCGGAGCATCGTCGCTACGTAACTAAGTTATCCCTGTATTTACGTCTCTCTAGTGAACACCATCAATCGCGGTCGAGTCTCACACATTATTCAACGTCGTGATGTCAACATGGACGCCTGTTGATTGATACAAAGAAGGCGATTGGCAGCCGGGCTCGTTCTTGACACTTGTCCCACGTTCATGTCGAACCCGGCTGCAATCTGGGCTGAGCGCCAGGCCATGATCCGGGCTCATTTGACTTGTGAAGCTCTATCGTTGATTAAATTATCAGTCTAGAGACTCGGTATCGTATGTGCGAGAAGTGAGCTGTCCCGATATTCATAGCACCTCTATGATATCGTCAGTTTCCAATTATGTTGCCAGAATCGAAGCCACTCAGCACGGGGACTTGGAAGCGAATGATACATGGCCATCCCAAAAATGGGACAGGTGAATTGCGAAGACGGAACAAACTTTTCGTTCTTCACCCAACCAACTTGTCTTGTCGTTCTCCCTGTTGTTGCCGCGGGCTCCTTAGACACCAGGGAGACACCAATCTTAAGAGCCCTGATTCTTCGAGAACGTTTCGAAGATACAGCGAGCAACAAGACTTAGGCTAGCTAGCACCCAAAATCGAATGGGCCAACCCTGTACACCAAGGCACAATCTTAGACGAGACCGGCTAAATATCATAGCTCTAACGATCTGTTCCCATCGTACGATACTGAAAGACATATACACTATCAAAGTTCGATATCTTTTGGTGCTTCGTATCAGATGGAACTCGGCTTGTCCGGTAAAAGATAGAAGGCCTCGAACTTCTGGTAACTTACGACTTTACAGGCATTGCCCTCTTGCCCACGTCGATCCCCTTAGCCGTGAAACAGTTGCCGCCAACCCCCCCTTCTTCCTCACCCTGTACCGGCGTGCCTCTGAATATCCATCCAGTACGGGCTCAACGTAATTGATTTTAAGCGGTGTTCAGTTATGATCCGAGCGATGTCTTTTCACGGTGAAGATAGATCCCTGTGAAATACTGATTATCCTGTTACAGTGAGTGCCATTGGCAACCAGGATCAATACCATACTTTGGAGTTCATAGGGACCGTTACAGTTTTTTTCATCGCAAATATATCACTACATAGGACGAGAAATTACCTCCAATACATTCGTCGGTATGTGCAGTGCGGTGTTTGTCCTGTCATCCAAAACCTTTTTCCCCACTATTTTTAAAAGAGAAATTACACAGTATACGGAGACAATGCGTAACAAGGGCATAGCAGGCATGAATAGCTGAGATAAGACCAAGCTTATCCCTACAACCATCACCAGGGATAACGGTGATACCGGCAGCAAGCAGGATTAATATGGAATCCAGGCGATTACAGTGAGAGCCGAGCCTGCGAAGAATGAATCCCTGAGCCTCTCTCTTGATTCCGAAATCAACCAAGTTGTGTTTGGAGTCTCCTGTCGTGTGCGTGCACAGTGGGGTCAGCCTCTGAGAGTCCGGGGCCAAATTATGTAGAGCATGCCCTCGAAGTTATTGACAGGTTTGCACAGTGGGAGTTTGTTTGCATAGCATGGCAGCAGTAGGGTTTGTGCAGTCTATTTTTTGACCGGTGGGGCGATAAAATTGATTCTTCAACACCAAAGATCACATTTCCAAACCCCGCCCAGGGTAGCAGCAAGCATGCCTCATCGTCAACGGCTCGATCGGTCAGCTCAGCTTCGCTTAGAACTTGAGAAATTAATCAAGATTGAAGCTGAGCCAGGCATGACCTCGAAAAGACCCTGGTTCGCCATGGATGTGGTGCAAATATCAGCTTTTATCGATGATCGCCCGCTGCGGTGTCTACACCGTAGCCCGACTCGCAGACCGGCACTCACGACTGCGGAATCGACTGCGCACAGCACAAGCATCAAAGTAGAATGTTAGCCTATGTCAGGTGGAGCTCGAGGCTGAACTGATCTACTGTGCCAAGGCTGAGAGATATTCCAGAATGTAACCCTATCCAAATCTCGTGGGGATCTACGCATCTAATCAACGTCCGCTAATTGATTCTAAGATAGAATCACCTGGCGTTGCTGAATTGGGATTAAAGAACTATGTTTCCCTCCCCGTGGGGTATGCAAAGAGAACGCGGGATGCATAGTAAAACGGCTAGTCCAGACCGCAGAGCCGTTTTGCTCTTCGTTACTTTTTTCTTACTCTTCCCTCGTGGCATATAGTCAAACCGGAGATCGCATTCGAGAGTGCCAGTAGATACGCACGACCTCATTCCAGGCTTACATGTACTTTCTTGCCATGACGTAGTTCACAGAGAGAACCGTGTCTTTTCCTTGGTAAGACCCCACACGAGGAGTACATGTAAGGTACAGGAGATTTTTTCTCCATATCTTCCCTTGACATGATTTTCCCCTCCATGACCACACTGTATAGGAAAAGAACAAAAGTCGTCTCACCTAGGGTTCGTGTTTCGTGTAGAGCGGAGTCTAAAACGATTTCTCTGCGACGCCCGCCACGTGGTATTCCAGCATCAGGGTTCCTAAATAAGCATGGGCTAGTCTTCATGAGACATCCAGAATGCCTACAGCAACATACTCTCTGGCTGTCCACGTCTTCCTTGGCAGCTCTCTTTTCGGGGGTTTGGCACATGCCCCCAACACAGCTCAGATGCACGAAGGATATAGAAAAGACCGAAATGAGAGCGGAAAAAGCAAACTTGCGAAAAGCGCGTATGTTCGACTGTAGCATGTTCGTTCCGAGAGTGAAAGAAATAAACCAGAAAACGCACAGTTTTCTAACGGTATTGTTTCCACGTGTCATCCCATTTTTGACAGATGACATGGCATAATGACAGTTCCATCATGGTTTAGATTACTACCAATACCGAAGCAGGAAGAAAGTTCCATCCCACAACACGTTTCCGGTAGTTGGAGAGAACAGGGTAGAAAGATTACCAAATGTTGCCCTAGGGGTATCTGAACCAGACCGTTGGATGCTCCCCCGGGCTTAAGTTTCGAAATGTCAAAGGCCATCCCTGTCTACACTGGGCAGATCATGACTTAACGTCGAGGATGAAAGCTGCGGTGGACCTCAACGTGTGGCCTGTTCGTTCGCTTGTACCTTGGTTCTTACGAGCCCTTTGTGTGGTCGGTGAGTCGGCTGTCGTCTCAGCTGACATGGCTGAGCTAAGTCGAATGTTTTCATACTCCGCTATGAGATACAAATGCACTTGGAATATCACGAGCTTGGGTATTTTTGATAGGTCTTCTTTCATTTCTGATTCGATGTCTTCAGTCTGGAGAAAAGGGGAGAAAATGTAGGGGGAATCGCCTCGAGTGACCCCAGACAAGCTATGTAGATGTCAATTTTGCCCCCAAACTCCCCTTAAAACCCCTGGTTCTTGCACCTTTAACATGAACTCCGGTGTCTTCGTGTGAATATAAAACGCGTGAGTGTGCTTGAGATCCCCTAACACATTCTTCTTGACAGTTTTCTTCCCTGTAGCTTTCCCCCACGTGTAGTATCCCACTGTACCTCACAAACATGTTTCCTTCTTCTCCCCATCCTTCCCTAGTCCAACCTCCTGTTTTGTTTTCATTGTTTCAAGTGCCGTAGACTGCGTGGCTCCGTAGCAACCGGTGCTGCTGCATACCATCCATCCTTTCCGCTTGAACCGAACACGCGTCTCGGGAATCCTACGGAAATCCATGTTTCGAATTATAGGGTATCGGTACTGGCACAAAGATGCTGCGGAATCTTCCGTTGTATTTGATGCGTGCACGTACCAACAGTGCTCATGATACGATGTGTTCAGGTGGCTTTCCTTTCTTGTAGGGCCCTAGTCCTGGCTAAGAGATCCGCGGAGATCAACCATGATCTGATGGAGTGGCTGTAAGCTCATGAACATCTTTGTACCTGTGGACCCTTTATCTAGCTACTCTAGGTAGGAACCAGGGCAGTCAAAGTACAAGGATCATCGACCAAGTATCGAAGCTGTACTTTTTTGCAAGAACTGGGAAAATACGGCCCCAGTCGTGGTCAGTCTTCTGGCCCTATTTTCTCAGCCCCAATCCAATAATCTACCACGCGTATTATGGTTGCACCTTATTTGTCCTAAGAGGGCACTGAGTGATTCCTGTTGCACATTGATAAACCGTTGACACACCCGGATGGGATGGGCTCTCCCGGCATCTCGATAAAAGGGCCAGGTAGGCAAGGTAAGGATAGAAGGAGAGCCGTTTAATTACCGAGTGCTGGTTTAAGTGAGACAAGTACCCAGCAAACCGTCAAACTAAGAACTTGCAGATCCGTTACTATTTAATAACAGCAGAAAATCGAGATATCCCCCCTTCATGAAAGCAGAGTACAAACGTAACAAACCATCCTACACTGAAGCAAGCAATCGAGCTGCAACCATGGCCTTATAGCCATCAAGGTTCAAAGTTTAAATATCATCGATGGTCAGTGAGCACGCAGTACCAGCTGCAAGTGCAAGGAATATGCAAAGCGTGTGACCAGGGTGAGTTTCTCACCTGGAAACAATCACTTGGCAGCACGACCAGAAATGGATGTGTGGGATGAAAGATACCTGGTGCTAGCTATCAGCTAGTACATAGGCGAGTCTTAAGCCTATCCAAGGTATTCTATTTCATTAGTTGTTGTAGGTTTGTGGCTGCGGACGATGCTTGCTCCTAGTTCCTACCATGATCACTTCAAAACCATATCGCTTTATCGATTATTATCTCTCTATCTCATCGTAATTTGGAGTGAACAAGAAGCAAGTGAAGTTATATTAGCCCGTACGGGGCATCCAAGATCAAGAGGAGCCGTTGAAGTCCAGGGGAGGAGTGCCGAAAGGCCGTCCCAAGCCCTGAAATACCGCGAAGACCGCAGATTGGGCCCCTGAGCACTTCGTCATGAATTTGAGGAGGGCTATAAACGCACGAGAAAAACTAGTATAGATAAGGGAGTTGGTGAATGGGAATGAAACTCTGGAAAGAATTCCAATAATACGATGATACACAGCAGGCGTAATCAGCTTACGTAGAGGTGCGGAACACATATACCGGTATTCCACTACCAGTACCGGTCAAGCCCTCAGCCCTTAGTCCAGAGACTGACGGCGGCTTTTACCGACGGGGCTGATGAAACCTCTTCATGTTGGAACAACTTCATGTTTTAGTTTGTATATTTTGTTTTTGTTTGATTCCGTATCCCTTTTATACATCATTGTAGAACGCGGTTATTGCGGCTAATAAATCTCCTGTGTAGATAGTCTGTGCTATATCTTGTTCCGCCCCCCGCCCCCCGCCCCCCGGCTTCCCAGCAAATGCTAAATGATTGATCCCCAAACGTATTGGCTTTGGAGCTCTGAGTCTTTACCGATCCTGATCCACATAACCTGCCATGTTCGATGAGAATTTAATATGCAAGAAAGATCGAAGCCGGCTATAGATCCAGCAAAAAAAAGAAAAGACAGCTGGCTGCTAGAACGCAGAAGATTGTAAGATGACCATGCCGCATGCAAGCCGCTCACCTGCCGGTGAGAATCGTGATGATGATGCAAGATTTTGACGAGAGAGAAACCGATCAATCAGGTTTATCGCACCTGCCAAACCCTGACAAGCCTGCCACCGCCAGGCCCCTTCTTTTCCAGTGCCTATACACCTAAAAACGCCGATGCAATGGGATGAAATCTGGGTATCGTAAAGGAAACCAAAACCAAAACCGTTTCAAGATCAGATAGAATGAACATGGTTAGGAGAAAAGTGCAGTTGATGGAACTGAGGTGGTGGTGGTTGCGATCCAAAAGTTTCGGCCGTTCGTCCGGTCACGACCTCGTTCAGAGGATTGACAAAGTCGACATGTGTATTCCGACGTTCGGAGAGGCTCGGCATGAGCTGGACGTGCTCTGGACCCTCTGAGCCCGACTCGAGGTAATTTGGCCAAGCATGATCAGGCATAGATTGGTTCAGCTCGTCCCCGCCGTATGGCGACGCTGACTTTGTGGCTCGACTCGCTTTGTATCTTTTGGTAGGTCTTGGTCCCGGGTTCTTCCTTCGCTGCTTAGGCTTCTCTTGCGCGCTTAATCCGGCGAGTTCCCCGTAGCCGAGTGCGATTAATCGATTGGCCAACATGTTCTCGGTCCATTTACACGTTCTTAGGCCCCCCTTCTGCTTCATTCGCGTCCTGATCGCCACCATCCGCTCGCTATCAATCTCACGAGCAGCTTCCATCAAAGCTCCGTCCTGTGAAAGTTAGCATACTGGTCATATGAATATTCTGCTTAGGATGATGCCCATTTCTTGCAAAAACTCACCTCATATTTCGGCCACACCGCCCACGCATCTATCGCACGGTTCAACTTCATCTGTAAACTTTCCTTTTTCTCCGTCTCATTCCTCGGGTACCTCTCGCTAAAAAGGCAATCGATCTGGTACCACATATCAATCCCCCTCCGATGCTGCTTTTGCCGGTATAAATCCAAGAGAAATACGGCGTCGGGAGGTGCATCATCGTTGAACCTGAGCGTCTCTATTGGAGGGAAATTATCTTCTGGTGGGGTTGGCGATACTGGCCCAGAGTTCTTTCGTTTAGGAGTGCGTCGAGGGCCGGGCTTTTTTCTTGTGTTTCGGCCTCTGCGAGAAGCAATCTCCACGCTGCCTAAGCCAACTGAAAAGTCGTTAGGGGGGCTTTCTCCCGAGGAAGTAAAGGCATGGTTTGTTGATGGCATGGCATTGCTCATGTCATGGAACATGTGCCCTGCAGACAGAGTCGATGTCGCAGCCATGTGCTGTGGCATAAAAGGGGGGACGAAGGCGTGAACATTCATGAAAACGTCTTGTGGATCGGTTCCTTGAACTCCCAGAGGAGTCCAGGATGGGTGTTCGGATGCAGATGTTGCAATTCTCTGAGCGCCTTGGACATGCGTTCCGGTGGACTCTAATGAAGGCATTACCAGCCTGTTATCTACGGGCGAATGGATCACCTCCGGAGACGAAGACTGATCCGATGTCATCATCAGGCCAGGGCCGTGACTGGGAAGCCACTCTGCGCTGTGGGTGCGCGCGCTCCCGGGCGGTGTTGGTTGTTGTAGTCCGCCGCTGCCGCTACCGCTGGGAAATGTATGAAGCATTTTTGGGAAAGGGCCGACTTGAGCCATGGGAGAGCTAACAACGGAATGGTGAGGGGATATTGGGGATTCGCAGCTTAACGAGTAGTTGCTGTGTGGCATCTGACGCGAGAATGTGAGTTATTTGCCAGTCGCAACGTGACCGTGGCTTTGCGTTGCCGGTAGAAGTTTGGGACCTGGGCTTACCGTTGAGTAAACTGCGGGAATGTCTCGGTTTGTAGGGTCTACACTCGTGGGCGTCCCCGACGCGCTCGTGTAATCCGGAGAAGGTGATTGATAAATCAAGTCCTCGGGCATGATCGACCTCAAATCCAGATTGATGGAGAGATTCTTCATTTTGTTGTAGACAGGTGATGGGGTTGACATCGTGTGGCCAGCCATCTTGATCCTCGTGAACGAAAACAGAATGCGTTATCCTTTTCCTCGAGATAAGACTTTTCGAGTGTGTTTCCAGAACAAAAGCTCACAGGTGTGAGGGACTTCATCAAATAACGGAAGCGTTTGCCTACGCAAGCAAGAGTGATTGTTCGAGGGGACGACGCAATATTATATACCATACTCGCTTTGAGCTCTTCCGTCTTGTCAGAGACGTGGGCAGAGTTGCAGTAGGAAATACAGGCAAACAGATAGAACCGATGGCCAGTGGTACCCTTGGGTGTACCTGAAGGCGCCTGCAGACTATCCACGCGGAACAGGGGTCTTCCAGTACATGGTGAATACAAACGAGAGCCCCCGCTGGTCCACAGGCGCCAGGAACCAGGACTGGGATCGATCACTCAGCAAGGCTCGCCGAGAATCAAATTCTGCCAGGCATTCCAAGTGCGCTCTGCATGCGGGGGGTAGATAGTGTGATGTGCATGATAACCGCCGACGGCCACATAATGATACCTGGCTGTAAATGTCTACAGCGCCTTTGCACATACCATCAGCCGAAGCCGCGGAGATCACGGATTTTCAAGTGTCTTTTCCATAGATGATGGCCAGGGCGACATAATGCACCAAATAATGTATGTAGGTTCATGAGGCATAAAGTATACCTAAGTTACGTTCTTCAAGGACAAGATGATCTTGCAACCTGCAGCTATTAAGCGCCTAGCTTGGGTAGTGTGACATTCGAGTAGCGGGCGAACAAGGCCCCAATGGCCCCTGCGATCTGCGGGTAAGTCGAACTCGGCATGTATCATCTGGGATGGAAGGCATGTAGAGAAAGTCGATGGAGACTGCAACTTCCTACAGAAGTTAGAGGGCGAGGATCCAGCACGGCACCCGCCCTCCTTTGAACCGGCTCGGTCGGCAAGGAAAGGCACACGGCCCGGCGCCTGTCACTTGAGCGAATCAACACGGGCCAGATGGTGAGGGCTAAGGTCGGAGTAGCGTACCTGTCTCGTTACTTGGGGAGGTACATCACCTTACTAAATTACAAAGTGCGAGTAAGTAGGGTGTCAATGATGCAAAGTACTCCATACTTCGCTGCTATGTAATCTATACTTTTTCCCAGGTTGCGCACGGGCCGGGCCATTTTGTTCTATTACGGACGGCTAGTTTTGTTTTCAAGGACAAGGTTGCAAAATTTGCACTTTTTGTTCCTTGGGTATCATAGCATATGTACTTCACGTCGAGAACTAATAAGCAACATACTGTAGAATGCCGTCCTCCAAAGTGGGACTCTGGGCAAGTACTTGACAGGATAGCCACAGCCCAGTAACACTTGATACGCTCCTTCACGAACGAGGAATCTTCGCGCTTCGGCCGGTTGTTGGCACATGTTCGAGGGAAGGGTAACCCCAGCGCTGCTGCTTCAAGAGTCAGTGGAACCTATAAGCCAAAACCGCAAATTGAGTTCGTGATCTTCTCATACGGGATGGGATGGTCACAGGGAGTGGGAATTGTGAGGTTCAGGCTGGAGGCCTGTGGGGTGAATTCTGTTCAGGTCTGTCGGCCCATTTTTGTCTAACACTGGGTTGGAATCTGGCATTTCCAGAAAGCATTGAAGAGAACATTAAACGACTAGGACAAGCTACGAGTCTCCAAACGCACGAAAGAAGCAATCGAGTGGATGGGGAAAAGTCGAGAGCGGGGAAGTAACATCCTTCGACTTCGCTGAATGAACAATTATTCCTCCTCTCATACGAGAAACAACTAATTCAGGCAAATATTGGCAGTGATCGATATACAAATGTGAGAGAGGCAAGAGCACAGCAGCGTCTGGCCATCTCACCTACCTATGTCTCGGTATCAACCCGTGCCTGTCTTCCAAGGGATGATTTTTGCTGAGTGTGAAATTGTGGCCGTGCCGATTAGGTCTTTGGTATCTGGTTGCTAGAGAACCTGGGTTTGATAAGCAAATCCAGGTCAAGAAGGTGGAGAATGGAGGTTGTGCGAAGATCCAGGAATAGTGATAGCTGGGTTGTTTCCTCCTCTCATGTAGCTTTGTTCGCATGTAACCCCAAGAGAGTACGGCACGGCAATGAAACCGGCGTGCAAGGTACTTCTCCGCAAGCGAAGTGGTCTAAGCGGTTTTTTGTCTCTCAAATCATGGAACGTGCTCCCACTGGGGGTCCGAAACGCCGTTAAGCCACGATAGCGACCAGGTGCCGGCAAATGGTCTGTGAATTGGTACACTGAAATGAGGGTCGTGGAACCCTGGAATATCCAACCGGAGATTATAATCCGTGGTAATAATCAGTGGCAGTGCGTGCTCTAAGACTCCTCGGGAGCGGGGAGTAAGGAATTCATAGATTCCAGTGTCTGAGACTTGCACAAACCCACGGATCTGCCCGCTTTATTCATGTGCAAATTCCGCGCAAGAGAGCGACAACCTCCCGGCCGGGGTTGATGCATTTTGAACGAGACTTTTGATCTGCTCCTGCAGTGGCTCCGTATCTTCATTCACACCCCTCTGAGCTAAAAGAGGTCGATTACACACATGGCATGTATTGCAACATGAACGACAAAACCCCACTTGTTTGAACCTCAGTCATGCTGTCCCCAAAGTGCAGATGTGGGAGGCGAGCTATCCTTAGCAACCGTTGCGGTACCTGTTGTGCTCTTCCTATGTCCGGTACCAGCACCTCCGCAATTGTTATAACGGTTGTTTGTCAACAGCCAGGCACGATACTCGTCACTTATCGCTCATTTCGTTGTGCCCTAAAGCAAAGAGCTCGCCTTTGCTATGACTCGCAATCTGGTCTGATTGGGCGCAATCTAGACATCACAGACGTATTAGGTAGACACTCTTGCGGTCGCAAACTCCTTTTTCACTGGAGCCACGCACGGTACGCCATTAATTTGCGTAACAGTCATGGTTTGTCATTTTTTCATTGCACTGCACAAGGCTCTTCTCGCAGAAAGCGGCTTTGAGAACCAAAAATCCGAATATTTCCCCAGGCTATCTCAACAGTAATTAGAAGGAGCTGAAAGATACAAGCTTGGACGGATTGGTGTGCTGGTGGAGCAAGTGGGACTTTGCACATCAGCGGGAGAACCTGCCACCAAACGGGTTCTAGTATTGGAAAAGCCGGTACAGCTAAAGCCGGTACAGCAGGCAGGAGCTAGAGTAGTGTAGAACAACATTGGAGCTTCGAACCCCAAAATAGTAGCTTGAGTCCAAACGCTAGTTGCATGGCTCAGTTGGTGCATCCAGGAATTGGTATGAAGTATGTTTGCAGACGTAGCAGTGGAGTGTCATAGCCGCGCTTGCAACCGCGGCTGTTATCTCAGATTCCCA
>JAOYMO020427216.1:0-23305 GCA_025802455.2 Iodosphaeria phyllophila | reverse complement strand
CCGACCGTTTCAAAAACGCTCGACCTAGAGGCGACGTGCTCTTTTGCCTTTTCGATAGAATTTCAAAACCTGTATTTCATTAAGTTGCTTGATAGATCTCGATCTCCTCAAATACCAGTAATTTACCGTATCATAAGTCATGACATAATATTCTCGCCAGAAGGTCTCGGCCAGCTTCGTGTAGTGTCTTTACATCCTACTAATACGTATATCAGGAGTATCCCCTACACATCACCGACGTGGCAAATCCTGGCGAGTACACCGAGTTTAAACAGCGGAACTCGAAGCGCAATGGGATCCAATATGGAATTACCAGATGTCAAAAATAAATTCGAGGATCTCTCCGGAGTCAATATTCCGCGGGGCACAAATCCGTATAACGCGTTGATAGAAATGTGTGATAACGATCCAGTAAGGTGATCTTGTCTCTATGTCCCCTCTCCAAGATCGATTTATTGAAAATGACTGGACGCACATTCAGGCTCAAATTCAGGCGCTCTACGCTGCTCACCGCATCAATCGTAATTTACAGCAAAGAGAAAAGTTCGTTTCGCCTGACTTTAGAGATCTGATTATCGACCCCTATCTTCTGCGGTTGGAGGACCCAAGTATAGAGCCCGGGTTCAAAGACCCTAGATATTGTATGGGTTCCAAGTATTTCCTGTTTGAATTTTCTCGCGCGCCACGATAACAAACAAATACTCTTCGAGCTACAATACCAGTATCGTATCACAGATAATTCAAATTAGATTAACTTCAAAGATTACAGGCATGACGTTTTGGGGCCGACCGCCAACTCATGTTCTCGAGCTTGCTGGTCATATCCAGAAGAAAGTTCTCGACTACACCCCTAGTAAGTTGAAAATGTTACAACCATCATTGAGCCTACCGCCTATTTCCAGGGTGCAATATCACACCAATACTAGCTTGTCCAAATCTGACGCGCCCAAGAACTTTGGCTTATGCCCCTCCACCGTATGCACATCACAACGCTCGAGATAGCTTTTTGCCGCACCGCTCAAGAGATTAGCTCCATCCAATCCGCACTGCGGCCACTGATGCCCACCATAGCGAGCTACACGCATCAGCACCGCGCCAGGCTGGTCAAACCTATGATATCCTACGACCGAGCAGCGCTCGCCTTGTCATTCCTACCGGCTTGCGGCGAGCCAGCCATGTCTCCAAAGCCTATCATTCCTGACACCGTCTCCCAGTCCGTGGAAGAATTGGGCGATTTCTACTCGTATCACCATCTCCGCCGAGACCTGTGGAAACTGGTCAAGAACTCAGGGTCCGTCGAGATCGAGTCGAGGTACATTGTACCCAGTGCCCACATCACCTTGGGCCGGTTCTTAGAACAGGGTGATCATGATACACCCCAAAAGAGGCAGAAGTGGGTTCAAGTTATCGACGAGATTAACGAGTGGCTCGAGCGTGAGGTTTGGACAAATAACAGCAAACAACTGATCGGAGAGTGGGTTGTTGGCCAGGAAAAGGGGTTAGATATCCGTGTTGGTCCGCTATGGTATGGAGGGGGACGCACAATTATGATGGGTGAAGGCTTTTGATTGATAGACAAGGGCAAAAAGCTTGTAGATCTCGATCTAGTAGAAATACTTACTCCTAGCCACGTTTTAATTTCCTGATAAAATGCCATACACTGCGGGTACGGCTTGCTTACCTGGATCACGAGTCTGTTGGTGGATGAGAATCAGTCCAATTTTGGCGCTCTCAAAAGAAGTTCTTGATAAGTTCGTCGGTCGAGGCGCCGGTTTCCCCATTCTGCCTCGGACGCATAGGAAACACAGTGGCGAGGATGCACCGGTTAGACATTGAAACGTGAGTACCGTAAGATTGAGCCTGTTTTTATCCAGTTTTGCTACACGCCCAAGGACACTTGAAGGTTTTTTGTAATGCTTGCTTGTTGGATAATGCGGGAGCCGGACGTGTTGAAATGTATAAACAAGCGTAGTCAAGGAGTTCGTTTTATTGATGGGTATAATATCCTCCACCTCCAATAGCATTGATGCGTGGTTACTGAACACCGAAATTTTCGCCGTTACCTACAGAGTGAAACACTTGTAGATATGCTTACCTACCAACTGGCGACAATCCATCTACACCGCGAATACTATCCATATAAAACGCATGATGGGCACACCTCAACAGTATATCATTGTGACCGATAATCGAGTTATCAACCTTAAGTAGTTTAAACACATGTCCCGTCAATGCACTGCCAAATCGAGTGCTGAAGCCCTCATTGGACAGCTCCGTCGCTGATTGATCTCGACGAGCTCCATGGATATGCGCATACGTGGCATGGATTGTTCTTTTGATTTTGAATGAATATGTTTCTGGTGGCGCATGGAGGCGTCTTGAATACCACGTAGCAGCTCGACTCCTTGCTATAAGCTGTGGTTCGCCACTTTGAAACCTATTGCTTCAAATGTCAATGCTCCCACTTCATACCACCAGAATGCCCAGACCCCAAATCGACCATGATTTCCCATTCCGACGCGAATATGAACGTGTGAGAAATATGCGCCAACCCAAATTTAAAACACCAGAGCCGCGCCCTTGGTCTTCTTGTCACCCCTAAGTAAAAGCAAAAGTATTAGCATTGAGTGAATCAATGATTTTTGTAGTTGTATATGATAATGATTCCGTTGGGACATGACGTACCCTAGCTCGAAATGCTTGCATCTCTTCAGAGCCAGCTGCATCTTGGTCTTGCACGACACACACTCTAATCGCAGCACGACCTTCTTCGTTGTCTTGGCTTTCTTGTGGAACACTGGCTTGGTCTGACCACCATAACCACTCTGCTTGCGGTCGTATCGGCGCTTTCCTTGTGCGAAGAGCGATGCCTGTATAGCTCAAGTTAGCGACTGCAATAAGCAAGCGCTCTGATGCTTGGTCATAACGCTTGAGGCTCTGGTGGACGTGGAGATGGTGACCAACCTTTCCAGCCTTGTACTGCGTAACTTTGTGTTGGGTGTGCTTTCGGCAGTCCTTGCCTTTGCAGTAGGTCTTGCGGGTCTTCGGAATGTTAACCTAGACGAGAGATATTGATGTCAGCCTCTGCTGTTCGCGACTCTTATCACAACCCCACAATTGCAACCCTATCTGGCTGAGAACCCTCGTTCCACCGGAAACGATCGTAATGATGGACTTGATGTTGCGTAGTGCATTTATGTTTGGTTCTTCAGCGATCTGTAGATGTCGTGGCTTCTCGCTGGGTGGTCGTTCATTCTTTCTCGTGATAGTAGTTGAATGTGGGTTCGACCTCGTTTCGTTGCGCTGCATAGCCCAAGCTCTCCGAGCATTCCATTACACATCCGAACCCTCCCGCAAATCTTCAAATTGAAATTTTCTTACCATTTTGGCAGCTTTTCTGGAGACGCTGGTGTGGTGAGTCGAAGTTGATGGGAGTGATGGGGCAATCGCGATGTTCTGGCGTGGCGTTCTGGAAAATCAATTTGGAGATAATTTTACCAGAGTATTGGATTTGTGTGCGTGGTTGATGTACCGTACCACTGACAATTGCTGCCCCCCACCTCGCGGCTGGAAGTGGCCAGTGAGAATCGAGACTGAATTCAAGTGTGGCATCATGGAAAAGGTCTGCAAATCTGAGGTAATGGCCCGGCCGTGTAAGACCGGACGGATACCTCCGGCTTTCCGCAACTGCTACTGTGTTATCGGCCTCTGGCAGAAGTGTGGCTACAACCTGTCATACCTTTAGACATGGTGCCGCGATTATATAGTCGTCACGGAACTCATGGCTCTGCTGAGGCTCATATTCTTGCTGTAGCATTGTTGATGCATGCACGGACTACTAAGGTGAGATGTTGGTTCGATAACTATCGAGATATTATAGGATAGAACGGGTTATGTGCTGGCTCTCTTCTGCTTCTATCTTTAATCCGCTTCTTCACGCCATTTCCATGCATAATTGATATCTTCGGCAGCGTATCATTGCAAAGTAGAGCTAGTCCACGAACAACGGCACTTGATCTGGAGCACGAATCCTCATCAGAACGTCACACCAGGCTTATCAGGCGCGATCTCGGGGAAAGCAAGTGTGATAATCGGTCAGACTGCGGCCCTACTGGCGTTTCCGGCTCGCGGCAGTCAAACACAAAAATATACTCTTGAAAGCAGCAAGTAACCGTTCGGGCGGGAAATAATTTAGAGCCGCACATGTCACCTTCAAGATGCAGTGGTAACTATCCAGCTTTCAATTCTCAAACAGTAAGCGGTTACAAACGTCTCAAACACTCCATTGCTATAATAGATAAGTAATAAGTTGAAGATGGCCTTGCGGTGTGAGCAAACCTTTGCTCGGGTACCGTTCCGTTGGATCTCTCACGCCGTTCGGAGTGGGCTTGGCTCCGCGTTTTGAAGATCTTGACCCGTCAGATATTTGTCATCGCTGCCGCTAGTAGTAACTTTCCATTAGCAAACTATGTATTCTTGTCGTTTCCAACGGGTATATTTTCTAGGTCGTTTTCGTCCGTCCTGAGCACAATGTGGGATTATTCAAAATTCACAACTGTTCGGCCTGGTACCTCTTGCCTTGCGCCAAGTCGTGGCAGCTATCTATTATAATTACCCGTTACACGCAAAGTGCCATCAAACAAGACAAATCGCTGACGTTTGGTGAAACAAAGAAAGAAAAGGAAGCCCGGTATATTCACTATTGATCGAATACAAACATGAGGCTCACACTTGAAGGTGACGGATGGATAGAGAATTTTAGATGACGGGGAAAAGGAAATCATACCATGATCAGTAAGCCTGAATTTGTCGAGGGATATTCGGAAAGTACGAACCCACATAGCAATAGCAGCAGCCTAACTACCTCCGGGTAGTTAGACATTGCTCACCTGGCATGGCAGATAGCTTCATCATCTCAGTACAACACTAGTTAGACCCGTACATTTGGCCCTACGATACCAACAGAGTGTCTGATATCCACTCAAGGCGTTGGATAGATCGCATACATCGCTAGCTTTAACGGTCGCGATAAAGTCATCGGAAAAGAGAAACGACATATGACAGCTGGGCACGCCAGGGGCAAGGTACAAACTCAAAAGAACCTGAAGATACAGTAAGTCACAAGGTCCGAGAAGCAGTTCTTCAGCAGCCGGAAATATCTTATCCAATACCTCAATTATCTATGCTTGGAGCCATGTGTATACCGTAAGTGCCATTTTGGCACCACGAAGAACAGCATCCTTTGCTAGCTCATTAGAAGTATCGACTCTTCACGTCAGGTCTCCAAGGCTAGAACCCCAGTATTGACGATCAGCTTCGACTTGACGAATTATCTAGCTATCTCTAGCGCAAAAAAACAACATTGAAACTCTTCATTATCGCTGAATGCGATCCCATCCAAAAAGCATTCCAATGGCCCCCCTTGCGTTGGGAATTAAGAATATTCATGACCGGCCTGGCCAGCCTCCTATCTAGGCATACGTCATTCTTTATCGATAAGCAGCGCATGAACACGGCCCACCGCGCTGTAACTCGCTTCGTAGGAAACGTTTAAACGATCCGATGTGGTAGGGTAGTCTGTGAGCCTTGTCCCGGCATGTTTCTACTTCGATGCCATCTGTGTTGCGGCTCCGTGCCCGCATGTTTGCTGATCCGCCGGTTGGCCATGCCTGCCCCACCTACCCTTCCGCAACACAACGTGCGATAGAAGATCCAGCATCGCCCTCCTATACAGCAATTGTTTCTGGTGCCTGTATCTGCGGCTGGTCAATCTCCAGGAACCGATGCGCGATCTTGAAGATCTACAGTACTGGATAGCGGTACTGACAACAACTATGTCAACCCCTAGGCTTCGGATCTTCGTAGGTGTTTTCGGCTTCCCGCGCTTTGACATGGAGTATCGGATTGGACGAAGTACCTAGACGGCAGTTGACCACTGGCTGGATACTCTGTGACTTGCCGCATCTTCCTTGCGATAGAGTCTGCAAGGGCGGGAACTCTATCCTCAGGCTAGATTTAACAAGTCTTCGTCACCGTATCACCTTGGACGCAGGTAACAGGCATGGAATTATGACACTGATCTCTCGTTTTCCCTTGGTGGCATACCTATGATAGCACGCTACAGTGGCACTACGGTTCTGACATAGTGTGCTGGCTTGGATGAGATTGAGAGTTTACTTGACTGGCTTGCAAAGAATCAACATGCGCCTAGAGAGATGAGGCCTGAAGCTTGATCTCATATGTCTGACAAGAGTACAGGAAGCGCTCGAGATCCTGCAAGGAACGAGCGTAACGTGGTGCGCATTTTCTGTTGTGTCTAAGCAGGTGGCAATAATAACACAACTAGACAGATCACATAAATCTCGTTATTGATAATTATCTCATGCTACTTGGGGATGATACCCGAACCGTGAGCGGGGATATAAAAAACTTAGGTTCGTCTTGTGAGTGTAATGTGCTTGGTGCCAAGAAGTGTGATCATGACAACTTTAGGGACTTCTCTGAAAACTACAGCGCTCTGGCGGAGTTACATCTGTTTGCCAATGAAATATCAATTAGCCAGTCAGCCCTCACTGTGGGCTCATGGTTCCATGTTTATCGAAACCAGATTGTCGACTGCCGAGGTCTCAATTATTGCTATCGTGTATGTAAGAACAAGCCTGTCGGAGATTTACCTTCCCTGGGCGAGCTCACTTCTTTTCTAGGAAGACTGCGGACCCGTACATGATCAGTCGACACGCAGATGAATTTGATTGTCTTGTTCCTAGAGGAGGGAGTTACCGGAAGCCACCCGGGATTATATAACCTTATGGGAGGCGGTGCTCTGAAGCACTCTGTCATATTAGCGTCTTGATGTATTCCCCCCTTTCAACAACGAAAGCGAAATGTGTTAAAGGACCGGCTGATAGTTGTCTTGGACGCGACAAGTTCGTCATGATTCCACTCCAATAGTAACCAGGGTGCCTCTGCCTCGCCTCCCCCGATTGCGATTTGTTAAAAATAGTTGCGAAGCGATAGTTTGCGCATCGGGCGGTATCGGAAGGAACATGTGTCAGAGCCGCGGAATCCTGCTGGAACTTTAAGTAGGAAACCGATCGCGAGACGGAGGAGGCACCTTAGATTGTGTGTATGGTTAATTGATGGAAAAAAAAGGCCAGCGTAGTTCATCGTATGAGGAGGGCAGTTTCACGATTGTAGATTGTCACAATCTTTGCCGTTGTCCCCTGAGCATGGTCAAAGGAGGGCTCGGCAGGTATGATAGACGCTGAGGATCCTCACGGTACAGTATGAAGATGTGCCAAGTTCACTGCAAGTTGCAGCGTTTTGAATACCAGGACCGGGTACAGTACTCGGTGGCGGACCACTGCCGGCACTGTACCCAACAACTTGCAAATTGGCCGGGTCGGGCGCCGAGACGTTCCTGGGGCCGGTCCCTCAGTGCAGATGTCGGAGCACGTACCTGCATCCAGCTGGAGTGCGAACTCAATCGTTTCTGCTGTTGTGCTATGTAATCCACCTTGGGTTCAGCAGCTTCCAAACTATCGCCGGCATTGTAGAATGCTATGATCGGGGCGTCAAACAGGAAGAAAGCGACGCAATGGACGAATACAGCTTGTTATCATGGCAATGTTGTATGTAAGTAATAGGACCCATCAGACAGCCAGGGTTCGTGCCTGGTCTCGTACGGTTGAGTCGATCTCCAAGCCGGGTGTTCATGACACCGTAAGCACTATAATGGATCCTTTGGGCCATTGGCAGGTTTCACATCGGATGATACTCGAGCTCTTACATTCCATGATGCCTCCACCCATCAAGCTATGACAGATCGAATTCAGAAACGACTACGTTGAATCCAGGTCACCACTTATTCGTCAAGGCCCGTTGTTCTGCCTACATGAACTGGTAGGAAATGTTGACTGTCTGCACCACAATGTGGCAGTTTTAGGGGGGAAGGGGGCCTGACGTCCCAGTTTACTACTCTATCCGTATGATCAGAGACATGGGCAGGGTCAGCCCGGTCTCGACGGTTGGCCTTGCTCTACCGGTAGATTGAAGCAATGTCAGAGGCGAAAGCGAACCCGGATTCGTCAGAGTGGCGCTCAATGAATAGTTGGGGCGGCGACAAACGTGACCAGGCGCGACAAGATAAATGTAATAAGAAGAATCGCTCCCAGCGAATTTAGGGCCGGATGTGGGAAACTGTCATCTTGTTGGAAGAGAAGCAGCGTAGAAATTGCTGGGGAAATGGCCACAGACTTTCGTGCTAACCGGAGTTCGGTCGGCTCGGCACGGTGGAGATTTCTGTGGTTGGGGATAGGTGGGTATAGAAAGGTATTGTTCGCATAGGTGCAGGTGGCACCAGCCACAAGGGCGTTACCGGCGTAAACCGTTATCCTGCCATGGCTTGGGAATACCGACTGCAACGCATGCTACCATTGAGCTACTCGCCGCGCCTCCGTTGTTCATGACGGGAGATACGGCGTACTACTGTACTTAGTGGTCCGGTGGTTAATCTTGTACGATCGGTCCACCAGTCATGCACTTCCCATCTTTCTTTACTCCCATACCGAAGACGGAACGGCTCTTGCCTTCTCTCACTTCCACTAAGCGCCAGGACCTTCTCAATTATCATTACTAAGTGCTTTTCGGTATTGTAGACTGTGATCGGTAAAAAGGAGCATAGAATATTTTAGCTCAATTGGAAAACCCGCAGGAGGAACTCATTGTACTATGGGATGATTCAACATAGAACGGCCATAGCGAAGGAGAGTGGTCGCTCCTTCCTCCGCTGGAATATGACAAATATCCGGGCAAAAGCCCGCTGCGGCAGTTCTGTAACATTTGACTCCTTTAGGATCCTAGGTGTTTAACCTGAAGAGGCATCATAGCATACTTCATATGCTTGGTAAATTGCATTTCGGTGCGAACTATTGCTCTCCTTCAGTCCGACCTTAGAGTTTTTATGTCATCCCACTCCTTCTCACTGTGCACCACGGACTCTCATGCTCATGCTCTCGAATCATGATACCTAGCCTAGCCCTGGCTGCTTTTCTTTTTCATCCGTCTTCCTTGTTGGCCACTTTCTAAGCTCACATACCCGTAATACACCACAAAGCCCTTCGCTCCTTCCTTTCAGCTACAGTAGAAGACGCGATTTCCATTACAAAGGCGAGACGAATTTTACCGTTTTTTTCGGTTTGCAAATTTGTCAGACCAACGATTTGTCTATCAGCAATCGTATTGTCGCAGACGAAAAAAGGATTTTCTTTGCGTCTTTGCAGAGAAGCTTCTGGGCCCGCAGTTCTGATACACTCGATCCCAATCTCCAAACGATACCTCCTGCACGCCTTACGTGGCCATCCCAAAGAAACAGCAAAAGGTTTGGGCTATTACAAACTACAGATTGAGACCGGAAAAGATTCCGAGTAGCGTTGTGCAACTTTTGCCATCCATCGTCACAACATACTGGAGAGTTCGGGACAATCAACCACAGCGCTCCGAGCAATTCCTCGACCCTTTCCCACTTCAATTTATTGTTTGCTTTTACCGGAACATAGCGATAACATATCATCGAAAAAATCACACGATACACGATTCAGCCAGCGGTCCGTTGAAGACCAGGCAGTTGGCTGGACTGGGCTGGGCTTCCGTGACGGACTTGGTTGAAAGATCAAGATGGCGCACAAGAGCGAAATTTTCTTACCCCCTGCACAGCCAAATATACTGGCAAGGTTTCGCATGAAGACGTTGTTGAGCCACTTCCTATTCCGGCGTCTAGTATTATGGTCTGTAGCCCTTATCTTTATCCTATCTGTCGCCCTCTTCAATCCGCAAGTGATACACGGGACAAGAAGAAATGTTCTCCAGTTGACTTCGCTGGGTAAGGACCAGCGAAGTCAGCAAGAAATATTTGAAGAAATCTCGGTTGGTGGGAAATCAGGAGATGACGCCAAAGCCCAAGTGCAATATCATGCTACGGTGGAAACTGTGACTAGTAGTAGCACTCGACAAGGCGGTAACAGCCAGGAAAGATTAGAAGGGAATGAACAGATCAAGGGCGGCAGCCAGCAGCAGCAATCTCCATCCAAAACAACCACATTGCATTCGACGGAGGATGGTTTAATGCAAGGGGACTCGGCCGAGGCTGCGGATCCCTCGTTGGTCTGGCTCAAGTTTAAGCAGTAAGTTCGCCTTCACCTTGGAAACAAGGGAATAGATGGGCTCCCCTTAGGCATTGTGAGACTGACATACGTTTGAAAACTAAAAAGCCTTGACGGATACTTTCGAGGTCTTCGGTCGCTTGTTCCATTTTCTGAATACCATCCCGAGTATCCTGTTGCACCGGGATCTGCCCAACCTAGTAGGAGTGTGGAGGCAGTTCACCGCACGCAGCTTCCGACTCCCACGCCGTATATTGCGCAACCGGATTACGATTCAGCCGAATACCGGCGCGAATACGGGAAGGTGGAGAAATGCTACCTCGACGATGAGAAGAAGGTTCCCGTTCCTGACATATGGGCTTACAACGGCGTTCCTCAAGGGCAAGCTGAGCCTGCAATTGGCTCTTATGACGTGCTGGGACTGCGTCAAGATGTTTGCTTTGACCGGTTTGGCCGTTTCGGTCCCTACGGTCTTGGATATCCTCAGCATGAAGGTGGCACTGGGGAAGGAACTAACACGGAGAGCGAGGGCAGTGATGTGATATGGGAGGCACCAGGGAAGATCGTCTGGGAAGACATGGACTGGGCTGCCGCGCAACATCGGTGTTTTCTGGACAATGAAAACCGATTCTTAGCCGCAGGAGAGAAGCAAGATCCCAAGATACAGAGCCCGGTACCACAGGCTCATCAACCCGATGCTGCAAACAAGATGCGACTTCGCAAAATTGAACGAATTGCGGTGGTGATACGAACGTACGTTGGGTTTCAGTGGACGGCACATGCTCTCCTAAACTTCCGGGCCATGATCTCGGAGCTCAACTTGCGGTCCGGCGGGGAATACGATGTTCACTTTCTACTCCATGCTCGAGACAATGACGCTCCCATCTGGGCTGATCCAGAAACGGCCCAGCGAATTCTCGATGAAAATGTCCCGCGCGAGTTTCACGGAATTTGTACCTTGTGGTCCGAGGCTCAAATGAAACTGTACTACCCCGGCGACTTTGGCGAATCGTTTGAAAATCCCAGTAATAGTGAAATCCATGGTGTCTATCGCAGCGCTCATTTGCCCCTACAGCACTTTGCCAACATGCATCCCGAATATGCCCATTTCTGGAACTGGGAGATGGATATGCGCTGGACCGGTTCCTACTACGAACTCTTCGATCGGCTGGGCAAATGGGCTGCCAAGCAAAGTCGTTATGGCATGTGGGAGCGGTCCAGCAAATACTACATCCCCAAGCTCCACGGTACCTGGGACAATTTCACCAACATTGTCAATGGTGAGCTCGTTGAATCTGGTCGACGCGCCATCATGGGTCCTGTCATCTTTGCGGGGAAAAACAGTCTACGGGATGGTGAGGCTAAGTTCCTCCCTCCTAGTTGTGAGATGAGCCAAAACATAGAGGAATGTGGGGTTGGAGAAGACGCCGATCTCATCACTCTCAATCCACTTTTTGATGTAGAGCACTCAGGTTGGGTGTTTGCGGGTGACGTGACGGGTTACGACACTGCCTATCCAAAGCCCCCCCGTCGCTGCGCGATTGTCACTGCCTCACGACTGTCTCGGCGGCTGTTGGCGGTCATGCACGAGGAGACATGGCGACTGCATCATAGTATGTTCAGCGAGATGTTCCCTCCCTCTATGGCCTTCCACCACGGCCTTAAGGCCGTCTATGCACCCCATCCTGTCTACCTCGACCGCGCCTGGCCAGTTAAGAACGTCGATAAGGCTTTCAATGGAGGACGGGATCACACAACAAACGGGCATGGCAGCCCCTTCGACCTCAACAACGAACACAACCACAAGGGAACGACATGGTATTACAACAGCGAGTTCGCTGGTCTCTTATGGCGTCGTTGGTTGGGATATGCGCAGTGGGATGGACGGGGAGCGCGTGGTGGTCGGGCCAACGAGGGCCAACTCCGGGGCGGCAAAGAGGAAGAGGCGGACCCTAAGAACTCGGGTCGCATGTGTCTCCGCAACATGTTGTTCCACCCGATCAAATGGGAGAATCCCTCAGAGCAGGATTGATATCTCCATCCGCGTTGTCAACCATAATACTGTCTCGGTCGTTTGTGCGGGCTGTCGGACCCGAGACGCAAGAAAGTACCGGCAATCCTTTTTAATATCCAAGAAGCCTGGGCCTGGAGATATATGCCGGTATATTCCGACCATGTTCCACGAACCCAACCGTTTCATTCTTCATCACGGTCCGAATCGAGGGTGAGGAGAGAGCATAGATTTAAAAAAAAAGAAGCCCCACAAAGGGATTAGTGGACGATCGTTGCTGGCCGCGGAAGATAAAGGCAACGAATATTTGGCGTTATTTGTGTGGGAATTACACTTGGTCAGGCCGAGGAGAATATTTTCTCATGTGTTCGACGCCACCCATCCTCATCATTTGTCGTGCGCTTGTTATGATAAAACTATATCGGGGGGGCCACCCTCCGTCGCTATTTTTGCCACTGGGAGGCAAACAGGTAGAAAAGGGACATGCATGCATCAATGGAAGGAAGGGATGATGGAGGCAAGATGGAGTCGGGAGTTTTTTGTCTTGTGTTATTTGTTTTTGTTTTTAGTGTTGGGTTGTTTTTCCCTCGCTGGCAGGCACACAAGGGCCTGAAAACTCAGGCTGAACAAGGCATTAGGAGTCGGGGCGTCCTGGGGGCGAGATATGTATATGAGTTGGGGGCTTTTTTTTTGGTAGTAAGGCCTTTATATGCATACAATTGATACCTATGTTTCTGAAATCTCGTGCTTTGCTATTTTGTTTTTGGAGGGGATGGGGCGGTGATTGATTCGTACACATGAGGTGCATTGCGCGGGCTTTCTGCTGGAGTGTTGCCCTGCAGACACTGGGTAGCATCTTGCCAACCATCAGCATTGTCATGATCGACTATCACTCACTAACATGATTTTCCCCAAGCACGAATCCGGCGGACTTGATGCTGATCAGTCAACTACTGGTTCTTTCTTCTAACTGTATCCTCTTCTGGTGTCTTTACCCTGAAGTAATGTCTAAATTCTGGAGCCCAACATATCGCGATAACCGACCTGGCCATTTAGCTCTCCATGCCGGTTTCCTTCCGCCATGGCAGCGACATGATGCATACGCACCCCACACCCACAAGCGCAGCACATTGTTCTGCTTACGAGTGCAACAGTGGCATTCTCTCAGCCGCCTGTTGTCTCCGAGCCATCCAACTGGCGCCCGCATAAGCCCAATGGCAGAACATGCCCGCCAGAAACCCCACGGCATCGTTCTTGAACGCCAGAATCCCCGCCGTCGTCATCAGCATGACGGTCCACCTCTCAGCGCGCTCGTCGTCCGAAAGGCTCTTCAGCTGTCTGCTGATACTTTGGCTGAGCTGATCTTGCTGTCCAGACACGACATCTTCCCACAGATCGCTCGCCCCGTGGTTCAGGCTCCGCCCCACGTTGGCCAGTTCCAGGCCCGCGGCTATCACCATGATGCCCAACAGGCTCTTTGGAAAGGCGCCTAACAGGTCTAGGAGCGTCCCTCCGAACACGATGCCGAGGACGAGCTTGAAGAGCCCCAGCAGGATGATGCTCCCGCCGCTCCGCGCCCCGAATCGGTACTGCGCCGCGAGACCCCCGGCTCCGTGGCACACGGGCATGGCGCCGAACCAGCAGCCCGTGAGATTCATCACCCCGACACTGATGCCCAGGGTCGTCACGCTCGGCGAGGGGAGGCTGGGGAGGAGATCCGAAGCGAGCGCGCTGGCGGCAATGACCGAATTCAGGGTAGTGAGGGGTAATTGCGAGACGCCCATACCCACGGCGTTCGGGGTCCACGCAGGCAAGATGAAGAACGGTTTCCAGATCCCGAGCCATGGGAGCGAAGATTGGGACTCGAAGCCCAGGTGGTTGGTCAGTACGATCACGAACGCTAGGACCACACCTACGAGGAAGATCATCAGAGCATAGGGGAACCGGACAAGCTTCTGCGTCGCGATGAGGGCGAAGAAGGCCAGGAGTGCCCATACGAGGTTATCGAGGGGTCGGGGGATCATCCATGGCAGGGGCTGGAGGAGTGAGGCGCCGGCGGCGATGATGAGGGACAGGCCGGCGCCGAATTGGATACCTTTGATCACGGGGATCGGGATGATGCGGGTTACCTAGGTAACGGTCATGTCATGAGTCATGGTGAGCCTCTTGAGGGATGGGAGGGCCATGGGCTACGCAACGCACCCAGTGCAACAGGCCGGTGGCACTCAGTATCAGCACAATACTAGCCGTCACGCTCCCGGCCGCCATGGTCTCCGACATGGACGTTTTCGACGCGATAGCGGCTGCGGCGATCGCCTAGAATCACGAGGCATAACTTGGTAAGCCCAGTAACTATCCTGCTGGACATGACCTCTGCTACTGTCTGCAAAAACCAGATAGTTACGCCCTTTTCCTACCGCCGTTCTCCCGAAAGTCCGTAGGCGAGAGAATCGCCGGAACTTGACGCTCTCTCTGCCTGCAGACTTTCGGAAGAACGGAGCTATCAACCGAGCCCCTCGCACGACGAGGTCTTCCCCAAACGAACCTTCATGGGCTGTACCGGCAATGGGACCCCGAAGACGACGCCGGTAATCACATTGAAGGCGCCAGAAAACACGAGCGTGGTGGACAGCGATACAGAGCCGTTCACGCTCAGGGTGATCATGAGCGGGAGGAGGGTGCCGAGGTCGCCGAACGCGCCGGAGATCTCCGACAAGGGATGGTGCCGTAGGACGGCGACATTGTTGCGATGGAGATTGCGGAGTTTGTCGAGATAGGCCATTGTTTAGGAGGTGGTGGTGTTGGTGGACTGCCTCATGTTTGAGGTGCGAGCTTCTGATAGGCACAGTAGGAATGCGGGAATTCGAGTTCGCTTGAACGGACTTGCAGATTCCCGTCACTGGTTGGTGACAGACCATGGATGTACGATGGATTGGTGAGCTGCTTTGCCGTTGTCTTGATGGAGTGGCAGGAGTAGCAGTCGCTACCTCCATCTCCCCGAAAGTCTGTCTCAAAAAAATGCACCTTTGGGTACCATTATATCTGGATAGACTTTCGGAGAGACGGAAGTAGTGGGAGTTCAAACCCGCCGTTACCGGCCGTGTGGAGAACGCTGACAAGCGACATGATCTACGGTGTCCAGACGATTGGTGTTACACAGCACCCCGGAACCCAGAGCCATGTTACTGTACGTGCCCTCTACCTGCCCTCACAGGCCTGGATTCTGGGGCAGTTTCCACTCTACCGCCATGGCCCACAACGCTGCAGGACAGCAGGAACTGGGCCTGTGGAATTACATCAATATCTGCCAGGAATGCCACCAATCCATACTCTGGCTGCTGCGCGCTGGAATCTTTCTGGCAGTTGAGCCCATCATGACTTCGGTTTTACCACCCGGATCGGCACCGACGTGTGCGTAGTAGTGTGTCTTAAGTTGAGCTTCTTGTTTCGTCATGCTGTTCGTACCCTGTTAGACGATTCATCCCATCGTCTGATCCTCAGCATGGACACCCGTACGTCTGTCTGACGTGAGCTGTGCTGACTACCTCGGATAGGGTTTTAGACATAATGCTTGAACTGACCTGCTGAATCCGTTGTGGTGTTGGCTGCAACACGGTCACGACCTCTACGGTGCAGCGTTCATTCAGCATTCATTGTTCAGCCGCAAACCACCCTGATGCCATGGGAGAGGTGGATGCGATTCGAGCGGCAACTCGCCCGGAAGCACTGGCAATCGCCATGTAGGGACAATGGACAGTTGCCGTTTCATTGGACGCAATGCGCATTCACTGGCGGTTTGGCCTGGGTACTGTAACACGTTGCAGTGCCTTGCGTAGGGGAACTCCCATCTGTCATCCGTGTTTCCAACAGTCCAACCATTCGTCTCGACTTTTAGCAGCGGCAGTCTCTCCATGGTGCGCGCATTTCAGGGACTTCCAATGCAGACGTGCTGCTGCTGCCACTGCTCTCAAACCCATGTGCCTGTATCTGTGCCTGTATCTGTGCCTGGTTTTCTGGTCGGGGGTTCAGTTCCCGCCCGATTAGCGAATCTGAATGATCTGCCGCTGCTTGTCATACACTCCCTCAGCGACATGCTCCCCCCCCTTTATGTAATTCCTTGATCTTGCGTATTACGCTCACCTGGACTCACGATTCACACGTCGTCATGCTTGAGTCAATTGCCTGGCTGCTCGGCACGCTCGCTGTCTACTACATTTATCGAGTGCAGAAGAGCTTGACCAATAATTTACAGGCAGCGCGGCGCACCGGACTCCCGTACATTGTTGCTCGTAAGCTGGACCGGCACTCATGTGATATTTTTTCTCGCGGGCCCTGCTAACCAAATGTTGTATATTGGTCGTTGTGTAGCGCTGGCCCCTTATAACCGTCTCGGTCAGATATTCAGCTTCATATGGTTGCCAATCTTCAAGACGCTCCCTGAAAAATACTGGAAAGATGCCGTAGCGTACGTATCCTAGCTAGACACATGCTGGATCTCCTCGGATGCCTGCAACTCTTGAACGATTTCGCTCACCAACGTGAGATAGCGTCTTGACCCCTGACTGGGGCCATCATGGAAACCATGCCATCTTCAACAAGTTCGGGGACACCTTCTTGGTCGTGTCACCCGGCTCGCTAGTGCTCTACACGGACAACGCCGAGGTCATCCACCAGGTGACCTCGAAGCGCGAGTCCTTTCCAAAACCTACGGAGTTCTTCAACATCTTGGCGCAGTACGGAGCGAACGTGTTGACGACGGAGGGGGCCGTTTGGCGGCTGCACAGGAAGGTCACTTCGGCCTCGTTCAACGAGAAGAATGCCGCGCTTGTGTTCGCCGAGTCGATCAAGCAGACTCAGGGGATGATTTCTCAGTGGCTGGGGGCGGACGGCAAGGGGAAGAAGACGATCAAGAGCGCTGAGCATGACACTATGAAGTTGACGCTGCAAATTATTGGATACGTCGGATTTGGGTTAAGGCTGCTATGGCCAGATCAGGAGATCCCGGCGGACTTGGATTTAAAACTGGCCAAGTATTCTTCCTTCGATCCGCCGGCTGGTCACACCTTAACTTTTGCGGGTGCGTTGGCACAGACGTTGGAATGCATCATGCTCCTACTCATAGTACCTACTTGGATTCTGAGTAAGTATCGTACATCTGTCTACCTCGATAGCTCCTAGTGCTGACCTGGCTGCAAAGAGATATTGCCATTCCAAAGTGCGCGAAAAGCATACGAAGCACAGGCAAATTGGCTTCAATATATGCAGGAATTTCTGGAAGACAAGATCGATGATGTCCACAAGGGCCAGGATCAACAGGGCATGGACATCATGGGACAACTGGTCCAGACCAGCTACGGAAGTCAAAAGGAAGAGGACGCGGCTTTCCCCTCGACTAAGAAGGCAGGCAAAGTCCAGAACCTCACTGACGAGGAGATCATCGGCAATGCGTTCATCATGATCGTAGCCGCTCATGAGACTACAGCCAACACGATACACTTCGCGATGGTCGAGTTGGCCACGAACCCAGCGGCCCAGCGGCAGCTACAGCGTGAAATCGATGGTATCCTGGGGACAGAGGACCGGTCGACTTGGGACTTCGACTCTACCATCAACGCGCTTCTGGCATCCATGGTGGGCGCGACTATCAACGAGACGCTCAGGCTCCTGCCTCCCGTCGTCGATATCCCCAAGGTCGTTTCCCCCGGCCAGAACCGGATTTTAAGCCTGGATGGCGAGAAGCACTTGCTGGCAGCGGGCACATACATGATGCTGACAACGTCGGCGGTGCACCGGAACCCGCGATACTGGCCATCGCAGCCGAGCCGGATCACCAGCGCGGATAACGATCTGGACGACTTCGTGCCAGAGCGCTGGTACCGCAAGCACACGCCAGGCACTATTGCAGCGGGCCATCTCAACGCTGTGATGGAGGGCGCGGACAGCGAGGAACAAGCGTTTGCGGAGGAATCCAGCACGAGCTCGTCTTTCTTCCGGCCAGTGCGCGGCTCTTACATCCCTTTCTCGGATGGCGCACGGTCCTGTCTTGGACGGCGCATCGCGCTGGTGGAGCTGGTGGCGGTGCTCAGCACCATATTCAGGAAGTACAGCGTGGAGCTTGCGGTGGACGACTGGGCGAGCGATGGCGAGCTGGATGCCATGTCTCAGGAGAAGCGGAGAGCCGTGTATCGCAAGGCGCAGGAAAGGTCACGCCAATTTATCAGCGGGGCGACAAGTCTGCTGACTCTGAAGCTGCATGGGGACAAGATCATCCCCATGCGGCTGGTACCTAGGGGAGAGGAGAGGTTTGTGAAGTGGGGCTGATGGATAATAGTGGTAATAAGGAAAGCATATTATCATTGACAGACAGAGAAGGATGAAGAAACGAGTAGAATTTGCCTTTGCCATTGGGGGGTCCAATCAAGCCATCACTGCCGTCCGTCGTGTGTCCGGGTTTATCATACATTTCCATTCATGTCATTCATGACCATTCATGACCATTTCATCTCATCTCATCTCATTTCTTTTCCACCTTCTTTTCAACTCCTGCCCCTCCCTTTCCCTCTCCACGTTACGCATCCACAAAGTCCTTGACATTGTTCAACCAATCATTATACTCCCGCTGCTCCTTCGCGTCCATGTAATCGGGAACGAAAACGGCCATAGCCTGGGTAATACCGCGCTCCTCGAGATAGCGCTCCATGAGGATCTGGAGATCCTCGTCGAGGCTGCCGAAAGGGGGACCCAGATAAGTGTCCTGGGCCTTGTGGGCGGCGTCGGGATTCTGGGGGCGGGCGAGCTTGCCGTCCTTGTAGTAGGCGAAGTTCTCGACCATGACGTTGCCATCCTGGGCGGCGGCCTCGATGTTGAGGGCGCCGGGGACGCCTTCTTTCTCGACGATGACATTGAGGCGGCAGGGGACGGAGTTCTCCGAGTCCATGTCTTCGTCGTCGACGGGCTCTTCTTCCGCTTCCGCTTCGGGGTTGTTGCGGGATTCGGATTCGTTGTCTTCGTCGTTGAGAGAGTTGTCGTCGTTGTAGACGTCCGGGTCCATGTTGGTTAGGTCGTTGATGGAGAATGTGACGGTGATGCTGTTTTGGGGGGAGAGGGGGGTTGGTTTGATTTGTCAGTTTTGGAAAAGAATGATGAACAGATAACTAGTTGGGAATCCAAAAAAAAAAAAAAAAACCTAAAAAGAAAAAAAAAAAACCTACGTCTCCTTGCCAAACTTGCGCTTCAAAACCACCTCTTCCTTCCCCGGCTCGTCAATCAGCTCGAACGGGCTGTTCTCCAGGAAATCCTTAATGCTGGCCGGCTGCTCCTGGTGGTCCTCCTTCATCTCCGTCTCGAACTGCAGCTCGCTCTTGAGCTTGAGCGACAGCTCCTCGTCCACCTCGTTGGCGTGCGACCCCTGGCGCAAGGCCGTTGATGAGAAGAAGGACGGTCGTTGTGCGAGTCGCAGGGGCGAGCAAGCTGCGGCCGCTCGGCCGAGCACTGCTGTGTTCGACCGCGCTGACTGTCTTGGAGCGGACGTACTGAGGCGGGCAAGTGTGGTCGGGGCAGTGCGCCCGATTGCGCGCATGGCCAACATCTTGGTCTTGGTCTCGGTCTGGGTCTGCGGTCTGCGGTCTGCGGTATCGAAAACACGCGCTATGCGACTGACTTGGTGCGAGAAAAAAAAAAAAGAATCTTCTGACTAGAGTTTTTTTCTCTCTTCTTTTCTTTTTCAGTTAGGCTGGTGAGGAGGATTTTGTTGCTGTGTTGCGAAAATCTCAATTATAATTGACTCACGATGATGCTGCTGCTGGTGGTATGGAATGCATTGCTTGCTTGGCTTTCAATCGATCGCAAAGTGGGCTGGCTTTTCCTTTCGCCGGCGTTATCGATTGGGAAGCTTTTTTTTTTTTTTTTTTTTTTTCCAATTTTCAATTTCTTTTCCCCCCTTCCTGCCGAGCGGATCGATGGCGGCAGGCAGGTGCACGGGCCCGGATGACGTGCAGTCCACGGTGCTTGCGGAGATACGGCTGTGCGGCGCGGAGTGCTCCGAAGGATGATGTGAGATTACGTAATTTGCCAAACCTCTACGAAGCTGGGTTGCGACAACCATGTGACAACATGGTGGCCCCACTCCCAATCAACTTCGTCACAAGGGCCGCACCGGACCGTACTAATCTGAGTATGGTAAGCATCCCCGTAGCCAATTCCTCCCTCCCTTCTCCCCCCCCCCCCACCGAGGTCCTCGAGTCGCATTGCTTGCTTTGCGACAAGCAAGTAATTGAGGGTCAGGTTCGCGTCGCGTCGCGCGAAACAACAAAAACGCGGGCCTATCTACATAAACAAGCGATCTACGCGTCCGACTAGAAACGAGCCTTCTGCGACTACGTACGGAACGGAGGAATTGGGTTTTCATTGATTTCGCAATCGCCTTTTTGCTCGTTACTGCCGACTTACTTGTCTGATTGCTACGCGAGGCTATCGGCGGAGCACGATCGAGTTTAAACAAAACAACAACAACAACAACAACAATAGCATACGTTCTGCATCACAGCGGCTCGGACTTGGTGGTCATGTCGGGGAATACTTGGTTGGCGCGACAGCGCAAGATGGACTTGGTGGATCTGGCCGAATATGTTGGGCTCGAGAAGTAGGCGCGCGCATCGTTTTCCTCTGCTGGTTTTTTCTTTGTTTTGTTTGGTTGTTGGTTCGGATTCGGGGGGAGGGGGTAAAGCGGTATCAGAGAGAGACTTTCCTTTATCTAACCTGTCGTGCTGCATAGTTACGAAGGGCTACGAAAGCCGGAGCTGGAGCTGGTGGTAGACGAGTTTCTGTGGGAGAATGCAGCACACTTTGAGACGGACCCGGAATTGGCGCCGTATTTCACCAGCCGGTCTAAGACGACGGCGTCCCCGTCCAAGGCATCGTCTGTGAAGAGAGACTACTCAGAGTCCGTGTCCGAGACTAAATCGCGGGTTCAGAAGCGTCGCGGTACGAAGACGGCGGTCGAGATGCCTCCTCCAGAGTATGTTTTCTCACCTTTATTCTTTCCTTGTCTACTCAGTGTCTACTCATTGTTAACGCGCCTCCCCAGAATGTTCTCAGACGAAGCAGAAGAAGACGAAGAAGAACCAGAAGAACCAGAAGAACCAGTCGGCTCCTCCACAGCCCTTATCCAAACACCCGGGCGCAATCTGGCCCTCGCATCGCGGATCCCTCTCCCCCCGACCCCAGCCGACGTAGCGCAAGCCGTAGACCGGTCCACCATAGCCGTGCGCAGCCGCGTGACCTCGCTGTACCAGCAGTCCGGCATCACGGAGGCCACGCGGTCCGCGCGCTCCACCCTCTCCACCGTCCACTCGCTCCTGCTCCTCTCCTCCGCCTTTGAGATGTACTTCCTCCGCCCCGAGATCCTGCCCGACCGCTACGCCTTCACCGTCCCCGCTGTCCGCGCCCTCGGCTCCCCCGATTACCCCGTCATGGTCCCCGACTTGTTCCTCCTTCTCACCGCTTCCTTCTGGTCTCCCGCTACGCTGTGGGCCCTCACTAGTGTCGTCTTGCCTACCGTCGCGGGCTATTTCTTCAACTTGACCGTTGGCGCCAAACACGGCAACGGCAGCGGTAGCCGTCGCAGTAGTCGTAGCACCTCCTCATCTACTACTACTGATAATAATACCCCCGATCACACCGTCGACCCCCTCATGTTCAGCATTGCCAAGGCTATCTTCTCGTTCGTTGTGTACGGCCAGAAAGTCACGTTTGGCGGCTGGACGAGCCAGGAATCAATTGCGCGGGTCGACGGCGCCGTGTACGGAGGCTACAAGGGCTTGCTGGTTGGTGCGGCCGTCACGGGCGTGACCAGTATCTATGATGCGGTTTTGAAGAAATGATGTGGATGAAGGAATGATTTGGAGGGAAGGAGATGGGGGTGGAATTCATGGGGTGGGTAGGTAGGGAGGGAGGCAGGTAGCGAGGTGCTCTTTTTTCTTTTATTTTCTTTTTTCTTTTTTTACCCTTGGAGTTGGGAGTTGCCGGGGGGGGGGGGGAATGAGCCGCCAATTTTAACGAATGGATGGGTGTCGGGGCGGTCTCGTGCATTACTTGTTTGCTAGCCTGGATAGATCTTCTCCAGGATCTTTAACACATCGTCACACGTTTTCGTCGCTTCCTAACGGCGTAGTGGTGGAGCCTCGTCAACTATGAGAATCTCATCCAGCATTCATAGTAGAACATGGCACGGCAAACAGTCTCAGCGCATTTCCGCTCCAGCTTCCTAGGGCGAACAGGCCAACCACCGAGGACAGGGGCACTGGCTGTGATTTCTGACCCGCGTTCCCAAGCTAGAGAGTCCTACGGAGCCCGAAGGGATGGCTCCACAACCCCATTGCAGACCACATGCACCAACGACCACCAGCAATCAATAGCAAACAACCAAGAAACCACTTCTCTTCCACCTCGAACAAAATGTAAACACCAAAATTGTGATTGAAGCCTAAGTACAACAACAGCGAACTCTCAGCCCGCATTTCCCCGCGCAGAGGGGTAAGTAAACGCAACTCAGGCTAAACCCCAGGCGCCGCCCTCCACAACATTTGCATGCGCCCTCTCCTCAGCAGGTGAAACACCACAGATAGACAGACAAACAAACAAACAAACAAACAAACGACAAACGACAAACTACAAACTGTGGATGACGTAAACACCCGCGCTTTTCCCCTTCTTCGAGTCTCTAGCACCGCTGAAGCTTGTCCCAAGGGACTTAAAAGTACATTCTCGACTTCTAATATAACTCGGAGTGGACAGAAGTTGTCCCAGACTCGGTTTCATCGACGACGGAGACCTCCCCACTGGCAACTTGCCCCTTCCCAAGTCACTCCACAAACTAACGCACAGTCATCGTACCTTGTTTACAAAAAGCGCCAGTTGACTGTTCTAGGGTATTTCTCCTCAGACTTCCAGCCCCGTCCCGACGGGGAAGTGTTTTGCCCCACTCTATGTGCAATTGTGCCGTTCCGCTAACTACTCGTCTTTGCTGCGCACATTCCCCTACTCCTATAGTCTGATGGTGGCTGCGGAGTGCTCTCAATGTTGCTTCCGCGTTCGTCTTTGTCTATCGATCAAGAAGACTTGGGCTAGTCCTATT
>JAOYMO020427133.1:0-23322 GCA_025802455.2 Iodosphaeria phyllophila | reverse complement strand
GCTGGGCTATCCCTGCTTTGGCTCTTCTTCAAATGCATGACCATGTCATAGAGAAAGGAATACCCAGGCCATGGTGGGGGTGGAACAGGACCTCGAGGGGAGTTGAGAGGCTTTCTTTTATGAAGTTTTCAAGTGTATAGCCACGCGAAACCCGTCTTAATGCGGTTAAAAAGCCGAGATAAGCCGGCAAATAGCTATGTTGTGATATGTGAGATTAGGGTTTACTAATACTTCAGATGCCACCAGCCTGACGGAGTTTCAAGTAACTTGTGTTGAGGCTTTCAATTCATTAATGCTACAATACCAGCCTTACGTAGAAGTTTCATGGCTATGTTTTTGATGGTGATCTGAGAGTCACGTTGATGAGGAGACGAAGACTTCAACCTATTGGTATTCGCAGATGGGAAACAGCAGCAATATTATTTCAATACTTGTATTGATCTTCTCTCAATCCCCAGTTGGAGAGCGGTCGACGTTTTGGTATCCAATAGATTCTTCCAGATCGGAAAAACACGGAGAGGTTCCATAGTAGAGCTTCACCCAACTTCAGTGACTGGACAAAAAAACGAGCAATGGAGGTTTTCTCACCAAAATGTCCGATTTCAAGGTTTGAAAATTGTTAGGCGAACACAACCATTACAGAAAGCTATGTATGTAGATTTATTCCAAATTAGTCGAAATTAAACTGATTGAATTCTATCCAATTTGAATAAATATAGAAGGCCTAACTCAAAGAAAACACGAGCCGTCGGTTTGCCCCACCGGAATTTCCAACTTTTTGGTGTGGTCAACAATTATCCTCACCTTTTTTAAAGGTTGGACTCCGCTGTATTCATTCAAATTAGACAAAGCTCGGACATGTTCAATTTCGACTAATTTGGAATAAGCCTATTCACATGGCTTCTTGCCACGGTTTTGATTGCCTCACAGATTCCAAGCCTGTAATTCGGGCATTTTTGTGAGAAAACCTCATTTGCTCGTTGTTGTTTTTTTGTCGGATCACTATAACCCCAAGTGAGATGACCGCCTGATCCCCGCACCGTTAGAGGCTCCTGTTCAGAGTATAATCGAAAACCCCCACTCGTCGGGTTTAAGTCAATCAAGAAACCCCCAAACGATGCGATACGGGTTATTCTACGATAGGTTAGTAGCAGTTAGCCAGGAGCGCCACATCGTCCTCGTATGTGGGGGTTGATGAAACATCGGCTCAGCCTTGTTGATGCGGGCATTACAGTACTCGCAGCGGAGAATTCGCACAGACAAGTGTGTGTGGGGGGGGAGGAGTTCAACGCTCAGATTCCGATCTCTTGAACCCCCGCACAACAAGAAAATACTAGTACAGTAAAATTAGACTTACAGATGATCTTCAGTACGCGAGTTCTACAGACACGATGACGACTGGCCCATAGCAGCTTTGAGGATCCACACTGTCAGCTTTCACAAACCCTGCCACAGTGAGACATAAATTCAACTGCCGTGACTGCGCCGCGAACTAAGAACTGGCTATCTTTGGGCACCAACCCCTCGCGGGAGGGAGGAAAGACGGACGGTAGGGATTGGATCGAGGGCAGTTCTCGGGACTGAGCCCAGTTCGTTTTTGTAAATCCAAGGTTCACTCATGTCCGATTATTCTACGGCGCCTGTGTGCCAGGCACGCGCGCAACATAAGCGAGGCCGTTGTACCAACAGAGAGAATTGTACATAGCTAACAGCAAGAGATAGGTTGCTTCGCTAATTCGTGATGCCATTTGAAGATCGATGTGCATTGACATGTGATGGCTCGTTCGTAGCAAGAGATTTGCGAGGCATGAGAGAGCTATATTATCGAACCGGTTATACCATCCCGTCCTACTATACTTGAAGCAGTGGCCGTTTATTGCCCCGGTCACAGTTTATCCGTCGCAAGCAAGTATATTCAGGCCAACAGCGATAACACAGGTCTTCTCGGTTCCTTGATTTTGTCTTTTACTTCTATGAAAGGCTGACGGAGGTGCTTTCAAAGCGCGCTAGAACATTATACAACTGAATACTTGGTACAGTAATAGCTGATTACTATAATTTCAGTAAGGATTGTAAGAGGTGACGCACCTGCGAAAACCTGAAGGAAAAACTATAGAGTATGCCATAGTGACTCACTGCCCTGATCATTGAGTTTGTGTCTGTTAGTTATTCCAACTGGATGCGCCCGGTGCCCCCACTTTCCATTACTTTGGTAAACCCAAGATACTACGTCTATCCCTTTAGCGTCAACTTGGCTCCACTCCAGCCAAAGTACGGGTCCGTGATGCCACAGCGCACTAAGGTGACTTTAAATCTAACGATATCTATTACTATATGATTGAACATGAGGAACGAGCTTCCTGTCTACTGGCCGAATGAATGCAATTCGCACCACACTCCGCATCGTGCACATATCACCCGCTGCGATACACTAACACTACCGGGGGATATGCCAAGGCGGAACGATCTTAACGTCAGGGGTTTGCGATGTGTCTTCAACCTTCATGTGATTCTCGTATGGCAATGAAAAGTCCTGCTTTCAGGTTCAGCCTTGTATGGGTAAACTCGGGTCATCATGGGAATTAGGCTTTTTTGGCTCTGTTTGATTTGTGAAGCCCTGTTTGAAATCAGTAACCGCCCCCAACGCGGCAAGCCGTTGGGGTGCGTTAGTCTAAAAATCTCGCTTACCACCACAGTATCGAGGCAAGAGATCCTCGACCGATACACTAAGTTTGGCCTCGTGGCAAATGATCCGCAAACAACCACTGCTAGGTCCAGCCCAACGTCATGACCAACTTTCCGCACATCCGCATTACTAATCCCTGGATTGAGAAAGCTTTACTTGAGTGTGATCCGTTGGCGGATACATAGATTTTGGTCAGACACGCGGGATAAAAATACAAGCAGGGCCTGTTTAGAAAACAAGGGGTTTGCAAATCATTCCGAGCATTGGTCTGCCCTTGATTTTATCTAATAGTGAGAGTGAGTTATGGCGATGACATTCATCGTCTTGGTAGAGGTGATTCCCTAATGACAGATTCATTAACCCGTGGTTTATGGGCGGCATACTCCGTACGTTGTAAATAGATGTCCCACAACATTGCCATGCCAATGAGTTGGATGGGTGCGCTGCAGTGCCAAGGTTAGCACTTAACCACATATGATAGCCGCACGGACTGTTGGAGAAACATTTTAGGCGAACGGTCGTGCGGATTGTATGAGACGTCAACCGTTTTGCTCAGACGTTCTGAATGTCGCGTCGTGTTCTCGCCGTCCCGCTCAGGTCTCTTGTGAAAATTTATGGCGTGAGTTGTCGAAAGACTTTTGCAAGATCGGGATATCACAACGAGTTTCTGGAATCTCTGAAACTTACCAGCACGGAACTCAGCATCTTGTGTCTTTGCAAGTGCATGCAGCTGCAGGCGCAACGCGGGTAGTTCCGTGCCATGATGTCTTCCCTCAGTCGCCAGACCCTATCACCTTGAAACCTAGACCACCTCTTCCTGGTACCAGTGTCGTGAGCAGATCTTCCGGTCGAGGGCCAACTATGATTCTGCTCCAGTGACGAACGCAACGACAATCGACTTTCATGCCCAGATTCGATTTGACGGTTTGTTCGTCTTGTCTATGGCAAGAATCGCACCTCTTTCCCCATTACTGCCCAGCAATTTGAACCAGCGTCGCCTTTGTCGGGCAGCAATTTGTCTGCGCTTGGCCCCCGTCTTCGTAGCCGGCAAGGATGACAGCTCTTGTGGTGCTGCTCCGTCCCGAAGGTTACTTTCTGTCTCATCTTCAAACGTGTGTTCAACTCAGACACGGTTTACCATCGTCTGATCGAAATGACGACGTGCGTCAGCTCGATTGCGCTGGGTGCTAAGAAAGCCCACCAGCTTCTCGGGCCATCGTGGTGCTTCTGGTTACATAAGCCTCAGCGGCATTGATATGTTCAGCTCAAGGGTTTTTGCATCTTGCGCCCAGTATTTGGTAGCTCACCTCGTGGCCGTGAGAGCCCAGGTGGCCTATCCCTGTCTTGCAGACAACATGTCCTTGTCTTCATCTCTTCCGTCGGAGGTAGATCCATGTTATAGTAGCTTCCTGGCTACCGTAGGGCGACGTGGTAGACTTTCTACTGTAAGCGAGGGTTTCCGACACCTTCCTAATTACGCTTGCACGAAGGCCTCCTAGGACCAGCCTGGTGCAATCGGTACTTGTAGATATCGTGGTATACAATAGTGGATTTGCTCTGTCACCCCGCTTCCTCCGTGATCTATAACAGCCTAGCTATGCCTCTTCAACGATCAGCTTTAAGATCTTCCCAGATTACGTTTCATACGACATCAGCGTTCATGTCTGATCGCCAATACTCGAAATATTCCAGAGGCTAACTCACGTGTCTCGTATTGGTACTATTCGTGAGGGTATATTGTGTTGAATTGCAACTGTTGAGACAGCTAGCTTACTCCTATTAGTCCAATCATGTGCGACTTCGCCAAGAACTACTATATCTACTCGATATGCGATGATCCTGGGACTCATTTCTTCAACACATCTATGGACGGCAGCAGCAAGAACAAATGTCCCCGTGGACCTCACGAACGTTATATTGTCGTGCCTGGGCAATGTCCACTATGTCCATGAGGACCACTCTATTTGACCTCATCAGCCTTCCCTTAGTCCACTGCAACATATCTCGTTCGCTCGTTAACCCCCTTGGCCGCTTCGAAGCCGTCCGTGTGGCAATGAGTTTTTCTACGACGAGCCCGGTCGCATAGTCAACATGGCGCTACTACTCACACCATCACCTTTACTCGTTCAGGATTCAACTGCGTGAAAACGAGGGGAGCACGTATTACAATCGTACGAACAGGCTCAGCGGGGCAGGCATCGGCAATTTCGCCATCGTAGCAAACAGCCTGTGGACAGGGTGTCGAGGCTGGCTCGTCGGCGAAACATGGAGAGACATATCCTGACGTAACTGGATGGGATGGGAAACCGCTTCACCTTCATCGGTTGGTGTAAGCGAGCAGTAAGCAGGTTTTAGGTGCGCCCACATTGATTTAGCGAGGCGTTGGTGAAATAAAACGTGTGTTCATAACTGGTTCTCACTTTCACGGGTGGGGAGAGTACCTGGTCTCCAATACGCCACCTCCTGGCCGCGAGAATGTACAAACTGTAAGATATGTGAAGATGGCGCTAGCGACGGCGTTAGGAGGCAGATTGGGATTCCATGATTCTTCGCTGTCGTGATAGACAGTACCAAAGCCAATGCAAATTATTTCCAGCGATACATTCAAACCACTCCATTGACTCGAATCTATTACAGTTCATTCTCCAGGAAATTATCCACAAAACCATGTCCTGTGCTGATCCAGCCCCCATCATTCAGCCTCATTCTTGGTCTGACGTATATCAGTAGTCCAGGAGGAGGCAAGGTTTGTCAATTTTTTTCGCGTGCACACAACAACCTATGAATCTCCCCGAAAGGAAACAAGGTTGTATGCGAGCAGGGGGATCAGAGAATGACTTCTGTAAACCTCCACTCATTGCATCCCTGCACTTACCCGATCCAATAGCTCAACAAGTGTAACTCTGAACATGATATAGCCCAGAGGCCAAACATTCTCGCTGCTTGGATTGCCTATATCATAGATATTCATGCGTTCCAACACCTCTATGCTTAGAAATTCAACATTGCGCGGTACCCTGCAAGCTTGCTTCTCGCGAGAACTGGTTGGTCACTCCTATACCCGATTTCGGAGGTCGGCAGCCTGGCCAGGATCAAGATTGCAGTTTACAGTACGCGCTTACGGTTTTCCTTTGAGAAACCCTCTCTGGCCATAAAACTCAGACACAGCAAACATATGATAATCCTGCGTCAATCGCCTATCGGTATAGCGCAGAGAGAAACTGATATGCATCACAATGCCTTGCCACATGATTAACTCAGGTAGGCTGGTACCTTGACGGCCACTCACAGCGACTTTTGTGATCCTTTACGACGTCAAGAAGAATGCAGACGCGGGGAGCGAAACCTGCTCGCCAACCTACTCTGATGATTGGGTGGGCGAGCAATCGTTGCATATGTCAGGGATCCCCTGTGTTGAGGCACATGAGGCAATGCCCCATCAATGGCAATTCCGCACCAGGTGCGTGTAGGGAACGATGAAGCTATATTCGCTTCGGGTGAATGATAATTATTCGGTTTCTCCTTGCCGAAATCGACTGAAGATATCTGCTGCAGTATATTTCATCCAGAAAGCAGTTGAGCTGAGGGAGTAGGGAATTGGGTATCCAGCGTACCCCAGAAATATATAGGGCACCTTAGATAAGAGTGATTGTCTCTCTTCCCCGGTGTCTCACCATCTGAACCGGAAGATCACATTTTCTTATTGATGAGACACTAATGCGTGCAATCGAGAGTTTGCGCAGAAATCTAAAGGTATCGAGGTTTCAGTTGGTAACGCACAAACCCATCTCGCGAGCCACTGTCCACAGTAAGTAGGATCCATGGGCGTTGCGCTTGCCTGGCCCGGAACGTTACTTAGGTGGCCTGCGAGGTGGGTTTCTACGTTATACATCTTCAGGGGAAGTTAGGAGGGCAACTGAAGCAGAATCTCGGTCAGCTTCTTGACCAACAGGGAGGTGAAGAGATGAGATCCACATGGATTTTTTTTCACAATGCAAATGCACATGCGGTGCAACACAATGCGACTCTGCTTGGACATGGGGTTAGCCCAACGCAGTTGACAGGAGATACGGTACGAGAAAGGTAAAGATTCCTGGCCGCCATATGGTACCATTGATCCTGATAGGAATCAACGAGGACACCCTCCATGAACGAATTTTTTTCCATTCCTATTCCGCTCGTTTGGAGGAGGCGGGAGTGATGACGGGGGATTTGAGAGGAGAACTAGTCGCTTCCATCCTGGCGGTCCTCGGCCACAATTCAGTAGGGCTGCGAGCCAGGGCAGATTGAGAACTACAATGACGAGCAAATGAGCTTTTCTCGCGTCAAAATGCACGATTTCAAGATTTGAAATTACCAGGCGACCACAACCATTGAACAACGACACGTACATAGAATTTTTCCAGACCAGTTGAAAATGACCATACTTGAGTTCTGTGTGAGTCTTATTCATTTTGAACGAATACAGCGAGGCTAGTAAATTAAAAAGAAAAGGGGGGAGGAGTCCGAGAATTTACCTTACCAAAAAGTGGAAAATTTTGGGAGGGCAAACCGACGCACTCGTGTTCTTTCGAGTTTGGCATCACTGTATCCATCCAAACTGGAAGAAAAGCAAACAAAACTCAAGTATGGTCGTGTTCAACTGGGTTGGAAGGAGTCTATGTACATGTCGTTGTTCAATGGTTGTGGTCGCCTGGTAATTTCAAATCTTGGAATCGTGCATTTTGGCGCGAGAAAAACTTGTTTGCTCGTTGTTTCCGTTGGACCACTATCTGGACAATACCTACCTGGCGAAGCGAAGTACAAGCCCCTATGACGAGCAAGTCCGACGTGTATCTATCATTTATTTTATTTACTTTCGAGAATGTTCTCAATACAGCCAGAGAACTTTGGAAGATACCATACAACAGGATGGGTTAGGATTTATGTCAGTAGTGCTCAGTGGGTGACACCTAATGAAATGGCGGTTAGAGTTCGTGGTCAAAGCAGACATAATGACGAACAGAGACGGATAAAATCCAGAGACTTTTTTGACTCTCACATAGTTGGACTACAAATTTTTACTTCAACACTCCAAGCTACACGAGCTTTCATAGAAGCTTTTGTGCTTTGACTGCCATCGTCATCTTTCAGTCATGACGTGGCATCATAATCGGAGCCTCGTTGTTCGTTCATCAGGGGGGGATAGAAATGCTTTGTTAATGGTTCAAGTATAACGAAGCTATGAAAATGATACTCAGGGACCTTGAGATGGTGTTCGACGCATGATTCAAAATTTGCCATATTTATTTCGGCCAATTTGATGCTATACCACCGTGAAGCCCTACAAGGTTCCGAAAACCCGCAAGATTTAAATCCTTCGAAAGTTCTGAACTAAATCAAGCAAGCTTCGCTTGCTCGATATCTCTTAAATTGCTTACAAGCAGATTACAGCTTATGACCGTTGCATACGAAATAGCGTAACGACCAGAAAGCGATGTGCCGGTTACCAAACAGCATCCTTGAGGAAATTTTCACAGGTGAGGCTTTAGGGGTCGCCATGACAAAAGAACCCATCCAGGAGATGAAAACTGTCCAAAATGCACCGGAGTTTAAGTTCCGGTACTTTTCATGTATCCGACGTAAGTACCGTGCCAGTCGGTCGCTGCCGCACTGCCAAGATGTCTGAGCTCACTGAGTTAACAAGTGGAGCTTGGCACGTGGCCTATGTTCTGCCAACGACACGTGGAGTCAGGGAGCGCCGGTACCGGCATGGAACATTCATTAAATCATCAACCTGTAACGGCCTCTAAGACAATAGCCATTCGCGTAACAAGCCATAAAATTCGACCAGAGTCAATTCAGCGTGTCACCCAGAGTCCGTCTCGCAGCCTGAGTTTCAATCATGCTCCACTTCGACAGCGCAGACTACGCGGCCTTTTTCCTGCTGATCGCGTCCATTGTGGCATTCGTGGCCATTCTAACCCAACTCGAAATGTACTGGTAGTCTGGACTTTGCCTTCGCAGCTCGCCTTCGCCGAAATGCAATATCGCAATGGTAGAGGGATCAAGGGACACGGGCAAGTCCTCACAATTTTAGACGGAGTTTGCCATGTGGTTGGACTGGACAAGCAATCGACCGAGTCTACAACAAGATCAAATGGGTCAATGGGGCTACGCCAGAGGAATTCCTCTATTCACGGCAATTCTCGCCGTCTCTGCAATCCCTTCCTTCGGTTGCTCAATGAGCAGATCATGAGGCGAAGAGATGAAGAAGTATGAAGTAGCGACTACGCAGGTAGCACGAGAATGAGAGAGGAAATGATGGAAGTCGCAGGCACGGATTGGAAGTGTACTTGAGCCAACTCGCAGGAAGACATGGGTTACTTAGAGAACCGAAATACACCGCCACAAGCTTAGTTCATCGCCCCTGTCATCCGTTCATCATATCCAAAACCGTATCATGGAATTCGAGGAGGTACACTACACACGACCTCCAAATCGATTAAGAGCCGTTCGCTCTCGCCACGGTTCCAGGAATCATGACATCAATTATGGCACCTCATGGTTGTGGTCCTCAGCTTCACCCGAAGAGGACTTCAGAAGTCAGATTAGTTGGGAGCTATCAGCTAGGCGCCACAGCCTCCTCCCCTCTAGGTCCATTATTCCTCGTCGCTGTCATGTTCACTTCTGCTCTTGAACTGAACGAAGCCTGGGGTATCTGGTGAAGTGAGGATCGAGAGCTCACTGTGCCTCATATCAGCTCTTGTCCTTTTACAACCTGAGACCCAGGGATGGATGTTGCATTGTATCTACTGCCTGCTTCATCTCGTTCACACTCAAATGAATATACTACAATGAGCTAGGTAAGTCACATGTAATTATGTCGCAGAATTCAAAATTTCAATGCTTACAAAAGATATCACAAATCAGCTCCCACGAAACCCAGTTACTGCGGATATGTTCATCTGTTGGTTAGTATTGAGCAAAGTGACCACTTGGGTGTGGAATCAACGTATATTCGATCCGCTAGATGGGTGAGGAGAAGATGGAAAGTCTTCGTGGACCGCTACCAGCCCAGTGCTATTTGAATATCTACGGCCATTAGGTAGCCGCGGCGGTGCTGCCTATTTCATTCCACATTATCGGAACTAAGGGGATTTACCTGAGCGGTATGCGCAGGACCAGATCCAGCCTCATTTACCAGCCGTATAACATTTCTATGAAACGTTAATCGCCAACTTCGAGGCTATGACATATGTAGAACACTGGAGCCAATATCTGAAAGCTTTCTCCGATTGCCAGGGCCTGTTAATGGAAGCATTATTATTAAAATCTGACAGCACATGTTGCTCCGCCCAAAGTTCTCAAATTACAGACATCAAGTTTTGTTGTGACCAACCAGTGGCCTTGGGGATGCGTCAAAGGCCGCCAAGAAGACGCCAGAGAGGAACCATGGTGCTGGAGAATAAAAGGAGAGCGGAAGACTTAAGGTAGTTGGCTAGATCTCTCCATCATCGACGTCAAGTTACCAACCATCGCGTACGCGTAAGTTGTGATCGAACCAACAAGTATGCACTACGCTCTGGCCATCTTCGATTCTGAATTGGTCGTTGGCCGTACCTGCGTTGCAGTGTGCATTGTACGATAAAGAATCATTTTGATTTGGCAAGAGTGGTGCCATGATGCTCTGAAGCGCAGCATTGGCATTCTCTCATTGAAAGAGGATATGTGTACACAATTAATTTTTGATGGATATGTATAGGGAAAGTCAGCGTGACCCTAGCAGCAGATCTTCATGCGATGGATACCCACCCCTTGTATCTCAGTATTCCGCGTAGAAATGACCTGGAGTGCTTCGCCGTCGCATATCTTAGTGAACATGAGCGTTTAAACTTTGCGAGCGTCAGATCCAACAGGTGTCACTATAGCGAAGCCAGAAACAAACCCGCAGCAACGAACACACTCAGGTGCATTTACCGCGTCCAGCAACATCAACCAACGAAAAACAGCTGGCTCCTGTATTAATTTCTCTTCTTCATCACTGACCCGATCTTGCTACTTCTCCAGCAATCGCACGTCAGTATAGTACAGCCTGAAATATCCTGTCCTTGAAGCTCAACGGAGATGACATTTCAAATCTACGATCAGCCGACAAAACAGCGAAAACCTGCTACTGAAAGAGCCAGCTTCATTTTTAAACATGCTTGGGTGATTGAAAACGGATGCTCCGACTATAATACGCCTTGACAATAAGCTAAGCAACCCAGGGTAAGTTTCCGCATTGTGATGTCCCCAGCCTCTCGATTCTCACTCTCCAAATAACATCAACTCGGTCGTGATGGTTGCAACCATAGTGATCCGTTTCACCGCTAATTGCATGGTTGGTTACTGTATTCATATTTCTATATCTGACTGCTTCCTTTTTTATATAGACAAGGATGTTGACCAGAGAAGCGGGGAAGTTGCAATCATGTCTCTCACTTGGACTCAGCCACTTTTCATCTTCAAAGCTGTGAATGTTACACCGCCTTTTTTCTTTTGTTCTCCACGCCAGTCCTCATCTGATCAGACAAATGGTTTTCTCGAGTGAAATATTCTTTGTATTTCCATGGTATCGGAACTGCGATGATACCTTATTCATGGTGTCTCTGTGCTTGAATAATACGTACACGATCTACAGAGCCAAGAGGTCACATACTGGGTATCCTGGATAGGAGCAAAGTGCATGGGTATTCATTGACGTATCGTTTCCAGCAAACCCGGGTAGAAATATGGGAGAATATCGTCGCCAATGCCAGACCTCTCAAGATGGGATGAGACTTACTGACCCTGTCTTAAACAGTCGAGAAAAAGAAAACTCGACTGGAAAATATTCGATGGTCAAACCAACCGGAAGCCAACAGTCGCTAATAGCCGCCGACTGCAGCGTGAACGAGTTGGGTTGTTCTCCGCCATCGTGGACGTATCTTTCCACCTATCATCTCAAGCTACGCTTGCTCTACTGCATGCATGTTCATGTGGAATGGAGTGGAGGGGGAGGTAGAGAGGGGACTGGCTTCAATCGTGCGTCTAGTTAGCGGTTGGGCTGTCCAATCAACTAGGCAAACTGGCTGTCACAGATTGGGTATCACAGACGCGTCGTGTTGACATGATGTGAAAGCTGATATGTTCTCGTGAAGATAGCATTTGCTACCACCAGACATCGCAGTCTAGCGCAAAGTGAATAGACGGGGTTTCAAAAGATTCGTCTTCTTCTGGTTAATAGGGCTACGGGTAAGTTTGACGAGGGTTCTTTCAAGCAAACAGAATTACTTCGCACATAGAAATTGACAATACAGAGTAGGTATAGAAGGACATGGGAGGTACCAGGTTACGATCTTGAATTGTCTATTGTATGCGCCTTTCTAATTTAATATGACGATGCTCTGGTAGCGAAATCGACGATCATACCCGTGAGTAGGGTGTTTGATTTGAATATTCACATAGGCCTGCGCTTAGTCTGCATTCGGGCACGTTCAGATCGTCAGGACTGATCGAATTACAAGAAGATTTCGCCCTCGTATCTTCGGTACTTAATATCCTGATAGTGTTAGCACGTGAGCACGCATGAATATTCCGGTCGTGATCGTATCACATAATAGCTCATATGATGTGAGCAACGGATAGAAATAGCATCGCCTACCTCTCTTCTGCCGAATTTGCTAGTAGTATGGGCCTAAAATGCACTTGACTGATCTGCAAAAAAAGGGAGTAATGTAGCCTCACGTCGTGGGGGAGTGAAGGTTTTTCTCAGAAACGTCGACCAATAGAAAAGTAGTACACGAGGAAAACATGGCATAGTGACTTCAGAGGGCAGTATCGTCGTTAAGAAAGAGAGTACGGCTTGGCTTGCCAATCAGGCTAAACTCACTGCCAAGCGACCCCAATCTGCCTATGCAGGTATAGAAAAATCGATGTGGATGTGAGTGCCCATTTGCTGCTTCAGTAAACTTGCTGCTAGGGCGCCGATCCTCATGCCAAGATGATTCCGGCGTGGGATATCATACTGCCACGATGGCTGCATCTACATCAGGTCAAATGAACACTTGCGCCACTTCCAGATATCATTGAGCCCTAAATCTCATTTTCTGAATTCAATACCAATACCTGGGATTATTCTTAAACCTTAGATATTCGGAATATACGGGCTCGAGATGATACCAAGATGTGCTACTAAGCGCGTTGAAGCTAGAGGCGGCAAGCTATGCAATCATAACTTGCGACCTGAATCTGAAGGTCGATACCGAACTCGTCCCAGGCTCCCGTAAGCGCACCGACGAATCAAAATAGGGGGGCGCCAAATCTTGGAGGTAAGGCTGTACAAGGGCGCTCGGGGGAGCGTCAATACGTGTCGCTCCCCCAAACGAGCTGTTTTACTTTGTCCATGTGCAATGCTATTCCAATGCAAGTTCACAGGCTTAAACCACATAGAACCAGATTTTCGCCAAAGGCGACAAAGATACTGCACAAATGGTAACACAAAGAGAACACCTCCAGAATCAAATTTCGGTCTGTTCGATGCCTGCTTGAGCATCTCCTACTGTTATTGTCTTCTACTAGGACCTTGAGTTAGCATACATTACCATAGCGATTCATATGTAGCGAGAAATCGTCTGGTGGTGAACGACCAGATCGATGCTGGAGAGATCATGGAAGACGGGGTGTCGCGAAAGTCAATGCAATTCAAGATTTTATCATCACGGTGTCAAACCTCATCTTTCACTTTTATTGGTTTTTAGACTAAAGATTGATTATGAGTTGGAAATTAACATTTGTGGGTTGCTGACAGCGCGGCTACCATTTTTCTGACGCTTCGATGGAAACCTCCTTGGCCAACGGCGTGGTTGGATTCCTCCGCGGTCATGTCGTGCATCAGTTGGCGCGCGCACTCAAACCCCGGCCAGCCGCCAGCTTCCAGATTCCAATGCACTCTCATTCCCAAGCTCAAGCATAGCAAGAAAGATGATCACAAAATTTCTTGTAAGCTCAGAACCAATAGGAGAGGCCGAACAGATCAATCAGGACGGGCGCAGAAGGAAGCGACGCGGAGGACGAATAGTGCGCCGTTCACCACCTAAAAAACATCTATACAGCGCGGTTATAAGATCATGCAGAAGAGATAAATGAAGGCCATTCCCTTCTACTTTTCATTTTGGTGACTAGACAGAAACTCTTCTCAATCTCAGAGAGGGTTGAGTGGTAGATTGTGATTATCCTCTCTTGCGACCCGAAATCCTAAAACAGCCCACCACCCCTCGAAATTAGTCGTAATCGTTCACTCCTCGAAACTAGACAACAACACCAAGAACATTGCCGTGGTTAATCCCACATTAACCCTTGGGTAATATAAGGGGCAGAGCAAGCTCGCACATCACGCCATCCAGTCTTTCACCGACACTGAGGAGAAAGCATCTTGTCATTATCTAGTGGCACGAGGTGAGCGCTACGAGACCGCTTCATCAAGTCTAGCCTCGCAGGGAATATTCGAGCAAAAGCCAACGACAACGAAGATCGATAGCAGGCATCATCACGGATAAGTAGTACCGTACTATATTATCCAGGTAAGCCATATGCTTTTTCCTCTGCTTCAACGTGGTTGACGTTGTGTTCCCGAGTCTACCACAGTGCTGGAAAACCAATCACAAGGGAAAAACGAATGGAAGCTAAGAATAGGCGCAGCGCTTGGAGGTTACCCCGGCTCCCCACCTTGGAAGCGAATCAGCGGACCAGGCCAATCAGCATCGAGTATCCAGCCAGCTACCGAAACCGTACCCTAGGCTCAAGTCTTGGGTACTTGTTAGGCGCCGGACGCCTGACCGTGCACTCTTCATTGTTGCGCTGACGCGACTTGTGCCGAAGTAGCAGCTGTTACAGGGGCTTCAGGTAAGCCACGGACGAATCATTAGTGCTGGCTGCATTTTCCTTGCCATCCTCACAAGCCACTTCACTGGACAGTTCGTGGCAGCAAGGTTGTGCCCACTCCCGTCATTCCAGGATATCCTAATACGGTACCTCCCGGCGCTTGCAGGAATATTTCGCCCTCCTCTGTATTGGACAGTGGACAGGTTTGGACTCCAACCTTGGTCCAATTTGTGCAGCTAGGCAGGCAGATTCTACAGGTATGTATTCATGATTTTTTTCTCCTCGCTCAGGATTATCCATTTTCAACTGCATAAACACTAAGGCACGTCTCAGCACACTTGCTCGACTCGCTGGACGACGTCGCCGCTCTTTTCACTCGCTCCGTGTGGGAAATTCACAATCCTTCAGTCTCTTTTCCTGTTCCCGCGGCTTCGCGTCGTTTGATAGGTGGGCTTTTTTTCTGGATTACCCGCCCGGGCCGGTTCTGCATTTGCTCATATGAGCCCCTCGGGTACCTATCAAACTCGAAAAAGTCCATTCAACGGCTATTGACTTGCCGCCGCCGTACCTGCCGTCACTTACTGCCCTGCTTCGCCTGTTGACTGGGCCAAAGAAGGACTCCATTCACTTACGGTATTAGTCTCTTCATACCGAGGCACACATTCATACGTTCACTCATTCTGTCCCACGTTTTCCTCGCTACTTCGTTACTCCACACCCTGTCCCAACTCCCGACAGGCGGGACACATAATCGAAATTATAGCCGGCAAGTCCCATCGAAAGTTTTCCGTTCGTGCCGGCAGACAAGCTCGCACACCACTGCACTAGCCTATCTTCTGCACTAGTCGGACCACCTTGATCCTGGCCCGTTAATATAGGCGTACCCGTAGCCTTGGGAACTGTCACATCGATTCTAGCGTTTCTAGCGGGGATTAACTTTTAGCTCACCGGCTTGCCACCCTCGTCCCCGTCCTGCTTTTCCTCCCCAGCATACAATTATTGCTCGTGACACGCTCCGAGCTTGGGTAGCGAGGGAACCCAAATCCTATAATATATACTTCTCTCCTCCTTCCAATCTCGGCTTGATTGCTCTCACACTCTCCCCCACACCCGCCGTCGGCCTTGTCACCCCCACGACATGCTACAGACAGTGAGGGTGCTTGGAAGAGCATGAGTGTTGCAGTCCAGAAGGACATTGCGTTGCATTTCTCATTCATCTTGTCTTATTCGTTTTGGTTCGGCTGGTGCTGAAACTTGAACATAATTGTTTTAATTGCCGACGACATTTTAACTTACCAACATCATATCTCAACACCGACAATATGCCTGGAAACAAACCCAAGCTCGCCCAGCTCACAACTCCTCATAATGCTACCTTCCCCTCTGAGCTGTCAGCCCTCTCGGCTACTTCCCAAACTCCCCTTTCAGCGATACCTTACGTTTTGAAAGACGACCCTTTCAAAACGCCCATTAGCCCTCCCACGGCATACCTGGATTTTCTCCACTTGATTCACCTAAAATCTCCAACCGTCCCGGAAAAGCGACCAGGGAGTTCTGATGAGGAGGACGACGACGAGTACAAGGAGGGATCGATGCCGTCTACGGCGAGCAGCGAGGAGACTGACTTGTCGTGCAAATGTGGACATACGCTGAAATCTCCAACCAGCGCTGCCGCCAGCCCTTACCCCAAAGTACCGGCGTCCGCGCCACCAACTGGCGCGAGCTCTTTCCCTAGCTTGCATATTTCCGCTACCTCGCCGGCGCCATCGACTATTGATTCACCCATGAGCGCGGTTCGATCACCGTTCAGTGCCCGATCGACCCGCTCTCCCTTCGATTGGGACGCTGCCCTCAGTGGCCATTATTCTTCGGCTATGCGGTCGACCACGTCGACCACCAGGAGTAAAAGGTCGATTAGGGAGATTAGAGAGGTTGTTACAAGGACGGTTACTACCTCGTATAGTCCAAGGATGGATCCAGCACCTAAGGGCAAAGGCAAAAGAAGGAAAACGGAGAGCTCTAAAACACAACCCCCTTCGATTCCCGTGCCACCAACCACACGATCGAATTCCGCATGATCCGCATGTTCCACTTCTTTTCAGAAGTTAATTATTCATCACCTCCGAACCAACTAAAGTCTTTATCAACATCGTTTCGACGACCTCGATTTTTCTCTTTTGTCACGATTCAGCTTCATTTAAACTCGGATGTATTGTTTACTGTTTATTGGGGGTTTGATGATTCACACATTCTCACGTTTCTGTCCTCGGCCCATGAACGTCACGTGATGATCCTCGTGACACGAAACTACAAAAACATGGCGAATACACTGCATCCTGATGGGTATTGCGCCTCGGCGCAATTCATACCCAGGACACAACAATTCACAACGGAGTTCTGCGGCGTTGCTGACGGGCGTCTTACGGCAGTAATGCAAAGCTTTCGGCTTCATTTCTTGGGTAGTGTAGGGAGGGACTAGGGTGGGGGATCGTGCATTTACGTCATTGTTACTGGCGATATTACGGTGCAGGCGACAGGCGAGCCAGGCCAAGGGCTCGGGGTTATATCAAGGGGTTTAGACTAAAAACGTGAGCAACATGAAATTTATCATCTTCTATATGCTATGCTTTCATGACTTGTGTTGCCTGAGCATTACGTAGACCTGCTTTTGAAGTTGCAGCTAGTCTAGTTCTGCTCATCATGCCGATGTTCGGAACTCAGTGTAAGGGAACATGGCATACAGTAACCCTATCTGTGGTGAACTAAGGCGTTGAAAGCGGCACGAACGGTCAGACGATTCTAATCGTTAAAAGACTAGCTTCTCTCACGTCGTTCCTTGTGGCATCCTCTGCACTCCCCCGCGCATTCTGTGTTTGTTTATTTTCCGTGCCCGTGACTTTGTGGAGAATACCGGTACAACGCTCATTATCCTGTACACCTGTTTCGCCGTTTGATCAAGAGCCTGAAAACGCGGCCTGGGACCTACCTGGTCGGCCGCTTCGGAGGGGGAGGGGGGGCTGGCTGACCGGCCGGCCAGGCGGTCGGTAGATATCAGACCCATGTGGGCAATATGTAAGCATCCTAGCCCTGTAGGACGTGGGCGTTGCGGTCGCGTTCTGTGACCGCTCGATATCCACCTGTACTTCAACAGAATCTTAGTCTGTTCTAAACGACTTGTTGTCAATCTCAGGCCATGTAGGCGAGATGCATAGAGTTAGGGCAGTTGTGCGGGGCCTGATAAACTGGCCAGGCTTGGTGTCGCAATGAGGCTGTTCGAGCCAGGTGCAGACAGCGACAAGAAGATGTTACTATCATACAAAACAAACAGGTAGCAAGCGTAGCATGTATACCTTGTCATGATTCTCACTGCTGCAATGATGTAACACCCATGCTCGGCAACTGGTATACGAATTTCACCATAGCCGACACATGCGAGAATACTTTCGGCGCTTCTGAATTCGGATAGATTGACTTCCAAATCTGCTCCAAATTGTGTCCCCAACTGTATATGCAAGTGTGATATCAAGTTTGGCCTAATATTGGCATTTTTGGCTGTACGCCCCTTGCCAATTGCGTCTTCTCGAGGCTGGGAATAATAGACTTGGAACACACTGTCTTTTACGAGTGCATAATGCACATAAAAACATATCCAACACACCGGAATCATCTTACTTGCATAAAGCGTGGTGGCCCGGCAATTGAATATCAGGCGTTCAACTGCGTGTGTATACAATCTTGTGTCCCGTCTTTGGGGGGTCATGCTCACGGCGAATTCGCTTCATAGCATAGGGAGACTGGTTACAACCAGGCGTAGCATCTCAGAGTGGGATGCTACGATGATATCAGCACTGGCATGCCTGGACGTCTGGAAAAGATATCCAGGAAAGCAGGGGTACGGTTACCGAAAGCTACGTATACTGATGCCAGGACATCATCTCCTTGATTGGTCGATTTCTCGAACTGGGTGTCTCCATGTTATTATGGCAGTGGTTATACCAAATCCCTTTTCAGTTTTCCTTTACGGAAGCAAAACTCAGAATTCTCAAACGGTTTGTAATCCCAATACTGAAATTTTGTGGTAAATCCGCCTGCCGAAGGCTTTGACGCTCCACCACTGTTCTCTATACACAACGTTCGTTTCGAAACTCCGAACTAGCCTTCATTGCATACTGTGGTGGGAGGGCAAAATATTACACCCGCATACAGTACGCCATGCGGGTCCATGCGGGTCCGGCAGCCCCGCACTACAAAAAGATATTTTTTTTCTTTGAGCCTACGAGCCTACTAGCCTACGAGGCACGCATCACGGCACTACAGTAGTTGAAGGCTTTGGTAGTTACTCCATTGAGCAGTTAGAAGCTATTCCTATTCTTTTTCTCCCTTATCGCTTGTGTATGCCGCTTGCCTGCCTCGTAGGCTTGTGCTGTGGTAGGCTCCAAGACTCATAGGCAAAAAGAAAAAAAGACTTGTTTTTCCCTGCGGGGCTGCCGGACCCCCACAAGCCCCCACAGAATACCGTATGCGGGTGTAATATTTTGCCCACCCACCACAGTACATCTCCTTCCCACTTTATGTCTGCTTTCGTTTGCCAGCTTTCGTTTACGAGTGCCGTCCATGCAAGTGGTCGTTCTTGGTAGAGCTGGAAGACTAACTGCATCCCGTCCCCGATGTCTCGTAGGATGACTCGATCCTCCACATTTAGAGTAGGTATCGTGGTAGTCAATACTCAGGTGCGTTCGCCATATGACTGGGGTCCACGGAACCGCCTACTGGTCTCTACCTTCGTGCCTTCCTGCCGGTACCTTTCTTCTGGGATCAGTAGCGTGTCCCAAGGGAATGAGCCTCCCGACAGAGACGGGAAGTTGGGAAAAGAAGGGGGGCTGGGCGCGAATATTCTGAGACGGGTAAAGATCGGCGGCCTGATGGCCTCCGTTCTCTTGGGACGCTGGCCTCCATCGCGGTACGAAGTACTGATACTAGTATTTGTTCATGGTAGTATGGCGAACTTCAGTTTCTTGAACCCTCAATATTCCGTACTGCCACCCCCTTTCGGCGGGGGGCCTCGATATTCTCCTTACCCTATAGCAGAGTCGAAACCTGAGTAGGGTGCATCAATATCAAGTCCCAAGATGGATTTCGCAAATATCCAGTTGAAAAACTGTGCGAGATGGATGCGGGGAAATCGACACCTTGCAAAATAGCACAGACCAGCGTCTGTGCTATCGTATGCTCCATGCAGACAGGTCTCTTCCCCAGGTCTACAGACGGCAGTATGGTGAGAACAGGGGAGGTGGAACCGCCAATGCAGCTCAGAATCTACCGGTGTCGCCCTCATCAGTATGCTCACCTTACAGGACCGCTTCACATGTGTGGATCACTTTAGTTTGTCATCGGCAGGTGCTGTCTGTGCAGTGCTGCTGAGACTGCTCATCCCTGCTGTCAGCGAAATATTCCGAACCCAGGTCTCAAAAAGAAACCTGAGGTTTTCGCTGACGAGTTCTGTGACTGGAAACGAGGAAGCAAGAAAAAGGGAGAAAATCGTGTTGTTTCACTTCTGATAAGATTGCCGAGTGACCTATTTCATCCAATCAGAAATCCAATTAAAGAACTCCAAGGCCCTCGGCGTTGAAGATGAAGACTAAAAAAAACCCAAAAACCAGTAAGCTCCACACTGCCATGGCTCCACTGCCCCATTCGCCTACCGCCTTCACCCGCGCCAAAATTGAATACGGGTATTTACCTATGCTCCGTGCTTACCACGGTAAGCGCCCAAGCCCTCAACCGACCAACCGAGAGCCCTCCTCAAGCCAGATCGCAACCCACCATATGCACGAACGGCTCCATAAAGGTGGTGTGTCGTGCATTTCGTACCCCTTCGCTTGGGAAAAAGAAAACAAAAAGAGGCCCCTCGCGTAGCGGCAATCTGATTGGTTCCGGAGCCCCAGAGGCCCTAGTTTAAGCGCCGGCTGGCTGACTCGCTAGGAGGGAAGGGGTCGGCATGGACATGGTGATTGGTGGATCTGACATCTGGTGATCGTGACCCCCGCTCTCCCCTCCAGCCAGGCGTGGGGTGGCTAGGTGCGTTGTGGCTTGCCGCTTTCTCAATTGGGCAATTCTTTTTGTGAATAATACTATGCAGACAGCAACATCTGTGGAGAATTTTCACAACTTCACAACTTCATGCGCCGACTTGGTCGCCTCGTGGATCCGTCCTATCGTCAAACTCAGCTGAGTAACACTGCCTCGAGAATTCAGGACGCCCCTTTCGTTCTGGGCAGCAATAGATGACGTGAATGCATCACGGTTGCGCTGACGAACTACCAAGATACACCTGATGGCTCAATAAGCCCACGGATGCGATATAATTTCATAAGCCTAGCGAAGACGGTTGGCGTTATCTCTAGTTACGCAGCGTCTTCCAGAATAGGATGTAGTGTGCTTTGCCTTCGGACTTGTGACCAGGTTCTCCACACAAAGCTTTCATCCTCCACACCTCATGCTGGCTAGTGTGCTTGACAACCGCTGCGTTTTCAGGATCGTCGTCTCACTGTTTCAATATCCCGGACACAGATTCATTACTAGGGTTGCCATCCAACACCTAGGTGTCTGGCTGGTGAAAGAAAGATCGCAACGATGCAAGACTTTCTGTGCATACCTAACAGCATATGATAAGATACTGGTATACTTTCTCAAACATGTTACCGCGAGGAAGGGGGATAGCGGATATTTGGCACGCTATGCTTATACAGAAACGGCCTATTAGCGCAGCAAGGATATTTCACCGGATCGAAGTCATCGCCATCCCCATGCGATGTTTGGGATCGGAATATTTCCACAAACAGTCGAGGAAACGCCAAGGGCTGAGAAGCGCTTCGACACTTCGTTCAAACGTTTCTCGACATGTGATATGTGAGTCGCACCGGCCAAATGGGGCATGTTACCTACCGTCACATTGACAGAACCCCAGGCAATGTATGACAGATCGTACAGATCGATGTCTTAGATACTTGCATAGTACAGCTCATCACATGTCATGACGTTCCGAGAGTAGGTATCTCGCTTCGCTTTTCAAGGATCGTAGGTACATATATGTCTACGGATACCTCCCCCCTTCGCCTCCTGGTTGGCTATTTGTTGCTGCTCTGTTCTCAGTTTCGGTGAGACTACAGGGCCATGTTCGTTCATGAATGTCAATGGATGCGTTTCTATTCTGGCGCCGTCACGCGGATATGATTGTCTTGTTGGTACCAACCTGCCTGTCTGCGCAGTATTTGACCTCATTTTATATGCAAATGATGCATAAGAAGATACTATGGGCCAAGACTTATGTAGCTGGTATACGGAATACCTTGTCAAGTGCCGCACACCTGCTGGAGCCCTGGCTTGCTACCCGAAGGGCTGAATAGCTCTGTTTCACGCCTATCCCCAGTGTGGCCAAGACTATGAGCTACCTGTCGACTGCGAGACATTCTTCAATAGTAGGTTCCACAGGACTCCGGACAGGGCGGTTTAGTCGCTGTTGGAGATGCCTATGGAGTCAGATTTAAAGCAAGAATGCGGTGGACAGCGTGACAGCTTGAACTAGTCGAAATACAGCGCTCTCTTATTTCAAGAAATGGAAAGATGAGCAGACGACCAACACTATCTGCAATAGTAACAATAGTAATAATACTATACTGGTCAGATAGATTAGTGTCGGTACTACCAAATCATAGTTTCAGTGCTGTATACACCCGTCGGGTCGCCCGAGTTGGCAACTATCTTTCACTGATAAATACTTGCGCCTGACAACTATGTGGTGGAAATATAGTCGATTACGAAGACGGGGACTAAAGTGCACTACAGAACACTGAAGAAATATTCGATCTCTAGCGTTACCTTCTGACCAAGTGGGACTAGAATGGAATCGCCCAATGGAGCTTCTGTGTACTGCAGCAAGCAACGATCCAGACTGCATGCAGGCAAGGTAATAAAAAAAACCCCAATTTTGCATGCCTGTCACAAAACGGTATTCTACAGTAACTGGCGCAAAAAAAAAAAAAAGAAGAAAGATCATACCATCAACATCAACACCATGATCTGTCTAGTAACAAACAGTCCAAAAAAAAACTCCCAACCCACGTCATTCATCCACAGCGCAGCAGTCCAGCCGCCTCCAACTCCGTGCAACGGCCAGGGACCGCAGACTGTTACAGGAAAGGAAGGATGAACTATCGAAGCGGCCGCTGCCAAAGCGACCTGCTTCCTGCGCGTGCATGTCTGCGCTTCCGCGCGTGGACCGTCGTCTGTCCTCTCTCTGTACTGTATTAAATCCTTCCCCTCTCCCCTCTCCCCGTCCCCCGTTCCCCCGGGCGGACCGGTCTGGCTCCTTTTGCATGCGCGATGGGGCCTCAGTCGTGCTACGTGTCGAATGCTGCTCTGCCGGAAGAGCGACCTGGAAAAGACGAACAGCTAAAATAAAAATAAAAAAGCACAAGCAAAAGCAAAAGTAAAAGTGGAAGAAACCCCTCCTCATCCATGCAGGTAACCTGGTCTATACTACATGGGTTCCGTAGACGAAGGCATCGGCAGCGGGATACACCTAGACTACGGGCGGCAATGAGAAAGAGCGCAAGACGTGATGCAAAGTAGATGGAGGATACTACTCCAGCTACAGGAGCCACGACGCTGTTTTGGAAGTGTGTAGAACAGTTTAATTGGAGTGCTGTAGGTAGGGAAAAATACACAGCCATCAACATCCCCCCCCGCCCCCC
>JAOYMO020427050.1:0-23338 GCA_025802455.2 Iodosphaeria phyllophila | reverse complement strand
CCCCCCCCCCCCCCCCCCCCCCATCGAAAGACAAGTGGTGCTTGTCGTCAATAATTGCCCTCGTCTCCCTCCGACGGAACTTGATTGGCTCAAACGCCCAGAATGTCAGCTTGAAACCGGTGTTTCCCCCATTCTCCGGTCCTCCCCATTGGTATCAGGATCATGTCCTGCGTATGCTCCGTCTCTCCCTCGTCATCGTTCAAAACGACTGGCCAACCCGCGATCTCCCATAGATACACCATAGAGTCCCGCTCATCGCGTTTAGTAGGCTCTTGAGAGACAGCCTGCACTTTTTAGTGAATAACATGTGGACATCCCAGAAGCATGCTATATATACTGGAAAAACCTAACTAATACGAAATTGATAATGAGCCTCCTCCGACTGCGAGGGGTGAAGACAACGAAAGCCTCTTTCTAGGCGACATTGGCAAGCCCCAAATCTCAGAAATGAGTCTTGGTGATGCGGCGAAATCTACGATGCTAGGAATGCTCAAGGCATAGTTCGAGTGCCTGCACAGGAAATGACACGGGGTTGGGATCTCCCGCTTCGAAGTCGATGTGACAGTCCTATGCAGCGGCTGTGAGAATATAAGGAGGAAGGGGCCCGAGCAGGCAGAGTTTGGGAAAGAACGACAAGCAGGTGAGTCGTGGCTTCCCGAGACCTGTGATGAGGGTGTAGTCTGGGCTAGGTATTGAGGTACAAATCCACCCCCAACGTAGCACCATTGCTAAGCGATGGTGCCCATATAAACCTCATGTGCCCAGGACTTGGAGACACGACAGGTCCCAAGCACTACAGCTTCGTCGTTCTAGGAAGGTTCTCTGGTTCATCGTGGCAAAAGTGGACGGACAGAGAGACTTCGTATATTGGTAAAGTAGAGAAGTTTGATTAAACGGGATGATAGAAACAACCAACCAACCCATCTCAGACTCCATCCCCATGAAAACTCACGACCTACCTACTTGAACCTCTATACGAGGCAGTAAATCAATGCGGAGGCGCTGGTTAGACCGCAACAGTCACAGAAAACTATCCATAGGCATGTTCTACTGAAGAGTACCCGCGGATAAAGGTAGAAAACAGTGAGCCTCAGAAGCGAAAACAGCAAGAGCGTAAAAGCAGGAAATCAGTCAGGTCAGGGCTTGCTCTCTTGACGCTTTGCCTCTCACCGTTGCGTTTCTCTCCTCATTGAGTCTTCAAACTGTGTGCTTCACGGCCAGGGTTGGTGGACGGCGTCCTAGTTGGTCTTGGAATTCCGTGGCATTTTTTACGGCCTGGTCGTGCAAAACTACCTCTATCTCGGTCTCTGTCTTCGTGATACATGCGAATTCTCACTGATCTCAGTGTGACGCTAGGAATGGAGGATATAAGCAGAGCTAACATTTCACAGTCGTGAGGAGCAGCGGGGCTGTGCTGGGTAACCTGAGAATCGAGAGTACTAAGCAATCGAGGAAGATGTTGGAGCTGGTCGCACGGTCGGAATTCACTCAGTAAAGAAAAACTCGAGCGAAAGCAAGAGCATAGGGGGCAACACCGGGTTAACAGAAACCGGAGTCGCGAGTTGTGCTGTTAAACCAGCCTTATCGAAAATAAAACTGGGATCAAATAGCACAGTCTCCCGCCATCCAGGTCTTCCGGGACATGGTGGAATTGCCAATCATCGTTGTTGAGACATGCCGAAGACGAAATTTGTTCGTGGTTTAGAAAGACTATTCACTCATCTAGTTTGTAGTACTGTAGCTCACTTTGTAGTATCAGCTGCCATGATCCGCACAAGATCGTCTCTTAACCGAACCAACGCGCTTTTTGGAGCCTGCTGGATAAACCCAGTCAACCAGCCTAGTGTTCATTTCATGCCACTCCCTATCATGGCATCGCGTTGAGGTAAAAGCAAGACCTCGTCGCACGATCAAGATGCAGACCTCTCTCTCCTTTTGTGGATAGATCAGTGTCCAGAACTCAAAGGTTTCGTTCGACTACTCACGACATCCTCTCCGCCAACGTTCGCCGATAATCAGCGGTAAAATCGGCGATACAGTCTATTCTCTCTCGCCTCGGCCCAGCGGGCCCACCGGCCTATCAATGAATAGGTACATAAAGTCCCCCCTTTCAGCGCCTGCCTGACCGTTTGTCATTTGCAATCCTATAGAATCAGTCTGACCGCCTAAACCCCGCGCAGAGCCCGCAATGATCGTAGCGAATAGATAAAGAAAGCCGTGACCATTCTATGTTACAAAAAAACCTCTCCTAGCCCCGGCCAAAACCGATGAATGCACCGCACACAAAAAGAAGAAGAATAGAAAAAAGCCCTTGTCCATGCTATAATCAGAAGATGCTGTTCAGAATGAAGAAAAAAAAGCCCCACTCTAGCCTAGAAGCCTCTCTGCAATGAGAAACGCCGAGAACAATGCAAGCCATTCGCCCTAACGTTGCCTCATCTGTATAGCCTTCCTTACGGATAGCCTCTTCCTCCACGTTAATCGTATCCCATTCCCCTTTCAACACTTCAAACATCATTCGCTCACTGCAAAAGGATGGTATGCCATCATTGGAAAAAGTTGGACATAACCGTACTTAAGTCGATAAAGTCGACAGGCTTCGTTACGTAGTCGTTGAAGCCCGCCTCGATGCACTTTTCTTGTACATCAGACATGACGTTAGCGGATAAAGCAATGATGGGCAGTGCCCTATGCCTATTTCTACGTTCCCACTGCCTAATCTCCCGACAGGTCTGATATCCGTCTTTGCGCGGCATGTGTAGATCACACTGTGATGTATCAGTACTGAGAGGCTCCAGAGCTCAGGCTAGGTAGGGGAATACGTACTAAGACAAGGGAATAGTAACCGGCCGGGTGCGAAAATACAGCGTCGGTGCACTCTACACCATCTTCCGCAATCTGGGTGGTGAGGCCGACTTTGGTTAGGTACCGAATGAGGACCTTCTGATTAACCTTGTTGTCCTCCACGAGCAAGACCTTGTAACCCTTATTGCCGATTCGCTTCTCAACTTGAAGGTAGCTTTGCTTTTGATTCTCTACCATCTGTGCCGCGCTGAAGCGATTTCGATCGATGCTCAAGTCTCTAGATTTAGATGGATCGAACACGGCAGCGAGACGCGAGGGCTTGACGGGCTTGTAGATAAAGCTAAGCTTCTTGTCCGCAATGAGCTGCTGATGACCGCTGTCAGTAACCAGCTTAATCACGGCTTGTCGTTGCGCCGAGTCGGAGAGCACTAAAATAGTCGTCTTCCCATTGGCGGAGGCCATGATCTGATTAAAGACTTCTAGAATCTCATCCACTGAACTTAGATTCAACACAATGTGCGTGAACGTGACAGATTCCGCGCCGCCAATCAACGCTTGAGCTTCGGAAACTGTAGGAAGCGCTGTGATCTGGTGGGGGATATCTTTGGGCAAAGTGGTCTCTATGTGTCGGGTAATAGCCTCTCTACTATATTTAGGCCCGCAAATGACCAGAATCGAATACATGGGAGGGCGGAATTGGTCCGGGTCGCCGGGGATCGCTGAGGGATCCGGAGTTTGCGCATCTCCCGGTGATATTCTTCCAGTTGGCATTTCCAGTCTCATCTGCGATAGGTCCTGTCCGCTTGCTTTGGCGGCCTCGCTGAAAGGATTAAGACTCGTGACCACAGAGGATGCGGAGGATCGGCTAGTATTCTCAGTCCGCATCGAACGGATCGACGGGTCAGAACTTGCAGAGGAATTCAACGCCGGCGAAGTCTCAGCATCTGAGCTGGGACTGATCACCGCCGATAGATTCGCAGCTTTCGGAAGACTGGATTTGCGAGGCTGTGTCTTTCCCGACGCTATGAAGGGCGGGGTGGCGGCAGTTTCCGGGTGATCAGTCTGTGTGGGCAAACTGAACTCGGCAGAAAAGGTAAAGGTTGACCCCTGACCAAGCACCGCAGTCCCGTCCATGTGGCCACCGTGAAGTTCTGCCAGTTGTCTCGAAATGACAAGGCCTAATCCGCTTCCTCCGTGTTGACGAGTGCTGCTGCCGTCGATCTGGCTGAAAGGCTTGAAAATGAGATCCGCCTCTTCCTTGGAAAATCCACGACCTGTGTCCACGACGGAGAATTCAAGCATGATCCCGTTAGCGTCCAGACTCGATTCCCGGTTCGGTTTGACCTTGCATCGACTGAAAACCTCGCCCCGGCTGGTGAACTTGATGGCATTACCGATGACATTGAGGAGAACCTGACGAATGCGGACTTTGTCACCCTTCACCCAGGACGGCACGTCCGGCTCGACCACGTAATTCAGCTCGAGATGTTTTGCGATGGCCATGGTCGACACAAGCTCGTTAACGTCTTCGATGAGAGACCGTGTATGGAACCATTCGAAGTTGAGCTTCATCATGCCTGCATCCACCTTGGATAAATCAAGGATGTCGTTGATAATCATGAGAAGACTATTAGCGCTGGTTTGGATGGTGTTTGTGTAGTCTCGTTGCTCCTCGTTCAAGGGACTGTCCTGAAGGAAGCTGACCATGCCAGAGATACCAATGAGAGGTGTGCGTATTTCGTGGCTCATGTTGCTTAAAAACCTGCCCTTTGACTCCATCGCTTCTTTCAACTTCGCCTCGAGAAGCTTGTGATCGTTGATGTCAGTGGCAGACCCGAAGTAGGAGCTTGCGCCAGTGCCGAAATCAATAGTGTCGATTTGGACGCATCGGATCAGATGCCAACGGTACTCGCCAGTTTTGGAGCGTAGACGCAATTCCGTAGTGTAAGACAAGTGACCAGTGGCGTCCCTTGTTACTTTAACAATGCCTCCCTTGGTCAATTCACTCAGCTCGGTTAGGGGGCGCCCGAGTCCCGCGTTCCGACCATTCCCGAGAAGACGGGGACTGCGTGAGGATTTGGGCATGGCATCAGTAACTTGTGTCGGTGTAACTGTTGTGGATGTTCTAACATCTTCACTGGAAGGATTGGAGGTGGGGAAGTCAGAGTGCGCTTCCGTCGGAACCCGACACTTGGCCAAGTCTTCTGGGTGGACATGATCCAGAAACCCAACGCCTAGGGTATCGGCCAAGACTTGTCCAGTGTACTGAAGCCACTGATCGTTGGCAAACGTGATACCGTCTTCTTCCGTTGCTGTAAAGATGATCTGGGGTATAAGGTTTGCGAGCAAGCGGTGCTTTGCTTCAGACTCTTCGATCTGCTTTTGTCGGGTAGCTTGAATCTCGGCCACCTTTTGGTCATGAATGTCCATAAAAGAGCCGATGAACTGAACGATGACACCTCTCTTATCTTTTGAGGCGACGGCGCTGGCTTGGAACCATCGGTATTCACCATCAAAACGACGGAGACGAACATTCCTGGCAAATTGCTCTCCTGTACGGAGAGACTTGGACCAGTGTTGAAGATACTCGTCGCGGTCACTAGGATGTAGGCAGCTCCATGGATCCACAATCAAATCAGCAACGGTCTGTCCCCGGTATATCAAATACCTGCTATTGACCCAGACAATCTCTCCTGTCATGGGTAGTGCAACGAAAACATGCGCAGGAAGGGAGTCCAGCATAAGACCCTTGAGACGGTCTGAAGGTGGCAACATGCTGACATGAGTAGTCGGGGGGATTCCCGGCGTGTTGGTCGTCGGCTTCGAAAGAAGTGGAGTACCAGCAGGCAAGGATGGGAATGATGTAGCAAAATCTCCTCCGTACGAATGTAATTTTGTATGCTGTCGAGCGATATCGCCAGAACCATGGAGCGATGGGTCTATTGTGCCATCGGGCGATTCTTGTGATTCACCCGGCTCATCACTCTCTGCCGAAGATTTGGAATTACCCGTGGACGATATGCACGGTCTCTCATGGACCCCAGCTAAGGTTAGTGTCCTTGAGGACTCAAGATCCTCTGTCTCCTTCTCCTTCTTCTTTCCCTTGTCTCCCAGCTTGGCGCCTGATGAGCGGTTTGTGGGCTGATTGGTCAAGGAGTTCGCGGGCGGCGACAGCGCCGAGAAGTATTCGTCGCTGCTCATTTGCCCAGGGCTAGTGCCTGTCGGACGCTGCTCCACAACTAACCCAAGAGAGTCCCACCCTGGCGTCCTACCTGGCGATGCTACATTGTCTCGAGAGATTTGGGAATGATCACTGGGGCTTGTGACGTTGCTTGTATTCTGCTGGTTGACCAGGTTGTCAGAGAAGCTGACGTGCATGGACGCAAGTAGAGACGATTTAGATATGGGGTGGCCATCGGGTCCAACGGCGCCAAAGCCTACAAGGGAGGGTCTCTTCCGTTGCAGCCCGAGGACTTCTGTTTCCAAATTAGAATAATGCCGGCACAGGGAGAACGATGTAGCAAGATGGGCCGAGAGGTTCTCTAGAGAGTAGCGCCAGTTTGATGGATAGGGGATGACAGGACTAAGAATGGAAAGAACGGCGATAGGGCTTTGGCGGGACTGCTTGTTGCTCGTCTCAGGCGCGCTAGTCGTTTCGGGATAACAAGAAGACTCTGACTTGGTGGACTCATTTTTCTTGAGCCCGGCGCTTTTTCGTTCAAGAACGCTGGAATCGAGTGTGAAAGTGGGAGTTGGTCTAGATAAGAGTATGTGCTTGAGGGGAATATGCAGCACGGTCCAAGAGTTGTCCACTCCGATTGTTTCCGGAGCTGGCGTATCTGTATAGTCCTGCGGACTCGGGCCAGGATTGAAGGAGTCCTCGTCAACCATAGAATCGGTGAAAAAGGGGTTCTCGTTCGGCTCTGATCGAATAGCTGGAGACGGCGCAGGGGATTGCGACCACGGGGAGGGCGGATGCTGCTCATGTTCTTCGTACAACGGCGTACATGGACGAGAGTCAGATGCATCCTTGCGAGCCCCCATAATAGCGGTGATCTTAGTCTTGTCGGCTGACAAGGACTTGCGAGCACGTGCTGGCGTCTTTTGCGAACTCGGTTCAACTTTCCAGGATTTGCGTTTACTCCTCCATTCGTCAGCTGTGGGTGTCTCGTGGTCTTCCGTCGTATCCTCGGCCGCAGTTTGAAGATAGGGGTAAGTGCGAGTGAGAGCAATGACTTTGCCACGTTCGAGCACGCGCCTGATACCGTTGTGGTCAATCAATGGATCAGCCTCCATGTCAAGCCCTTGGAGTACTGGCAACACTCTCCCCTGACCCAGGGGACCAGCCGCAAGGGGAGCCTCCCAATTATCACAAGGTTTGAGTTCGTCTTCTTCGGCATCATGGTCCGCCAATGCCTGCTGGTTGAGCGCGTGATGAGGTGGCAACAACGGATTCTCATTACCGGTGAACTGACTGGTGCTCCGTGGTAATGGCCCAGGCCGCTTAGGTTTTACAAAGTGACTAGTTTGCTCTTCCGAATGCGTCTTGCGCAACTCTTTCCTTTGCTCATGAATGACGGATTGGCGCATCGGGGTGGGGGGTCTGATGAGACCTTCTGGTCGTCTGACTCGGCTTGGATTACTCGAATTACTGAAATTACTCGGATTATTCGGATGCATTGGAATGGAAGACCGTTCAGACCGTCCGTCGGTACTGCTAGGTAGAAAACTGCTCCCTCTGCCCAAATACTTCATACTCATAGCATCCTCGTTCATATCAAATGTAGCTTTCTGACCCCAGGGCACATTCTCCACATCTGTAGTGTCAGCGGGAACGGACAAAGACAATCTCTCAGCCTTGAAGTAGTCAGTCATAATGCGCACAACGGCATCCCACCAAGCGTCCAATCCAGGTTCGGCCGTCAACATTAAGGTTAAATCGTATAGGTTAGGAGTAGGAAAATGAATGTCTGCAGTGGGCGGATCCATGAGACCGGTAGGCTGGAAATTCATAGTAGATGCCGGAGTTGATGGATCGGACCGAAGCTGATCGTACCAGGTAGGAGTTTCAGACAGTGGAACGCCCATAGAGTCATCTCGCAGTCTTGGTGGCCGAGCAGAATTTTTATTCCAAGTTGTGGGAGCACGACGAGGAGTGTTCATCCGAGGAAAGGGATACGAAGGCGTTCTTGCCGCGATACCTGGAGTCACTCCGCCCCTTATGGTCCTATTAGACTCCGTGGAAGTAGTGGGGAGATCGGTTGCTGAGGCAAGGCTGTCATCAAAGTCTGACATTTTCCTCATGGCATTGCCACTCGATTGTGGCGACAAAGATTCTTGGGGGACGGTGCTTGCTGTATTGGAAAGGGAATAGCCTGTTGATTCTGAACGTGGATCTCGGCGTTCCATCTCCCGAGCTAGTCGTTCGCGATATAGTTGGACAATGGACGGCGAACCAACCGAATCTGGCATGCTTCTCCCGGTATTGGTATCAAACATCTTGGGTTTTTTTAGATTACTGGGACTTGAGGCCCCGTCTTGCTGCCGCGGCGCATCGCTTTCAAGTGCGACATCATGCATTGTACCGGCACGCGAACCGATATCTCCCCCTGAATGGCCTCCACCTCGTAGAGAGAGCATCGTCTTCCCCGTATTATTATGGTTATCATCCATACATTGATTTCCTGTCCCGTTCCCATTGAACACAAACCCAGAGTTGAAGGAGGGTGGCGATACGCAGCGCAAGTCGAACTTCGGGAGTGAATAAGCGTCTTGGTCTGTTACTAGTTGGCTAACATTGTCGGTACTAGAAACTTGGTCACCAGTATCCAGCTTGTCTGCCACCATGGATAAGGCGGAGTCCGTTGCTGTGGTTATTGTTGCTGCTGCTGCTAGTGTTTTCCCCGGATGAGTCTCATGAGGATCAGGTTCACGCTGGCTAGATGGCAGGTTAGACGTCGTAAACGCGCCCTCCTGCATACCTGCTGCCGATTCGACCTGGGAAGGGGAAATCGGTGTCGATAATGGACCGTCATTCGCTAGCGGCCAGAGCCAGAGCAAGAGCCAAGACAGAGCCAAAGCCAGAACCACAGCCGGAGCTAGAGCCACCTGGTAAGCGCGGTTTCGGCGGTATGTTGGCGTAGGGCGGATAGGAGATAATCCTTTTTCTTTCTCTCCGCTCTTCACTCTGAAAGCAAATACTGGGGTAATGCTGTGTATGTAGGTAATTCTGTAACAACCAAGTACCGTGGGGGATTTCGAGTAATAGGGTGGTCGGTTGAAAGTTGCGAAGCCAAGTTTACCGTAGTAACCTGACTTAACTACAGGTTGAATGCCATTTTGATGCGATGGTGAAGTATGGCGTACGGTGTGGCTGTCTCGGGGGTGGTTTGGCTTTTCGAATTCTTTTGCCTAGATGGCGTCGCTCCCCGGCTACTCCAGTCAGTCAGGCAGATAGTGATGTCGAAATTCAATCTGCCTCAAAGCAATTGCGGGTGTGCACAACTGCTCAAGTACACTGCCGTACCGTATTCTAGCTAACAGTCACAGTGTGTACTGCGTTGGTTCTGTCCGCCTACGAATTGGGGGTTTTTTGCTGGGTGGGCGCGGAGCAGGGACTGACAGGGCAAGGCGATTTTGTTCAAGTTGTGTTTTTCGGGGAGGGTCCCTTTAGAATGGCCGGGCTACCTATGACGTAGTTTTGTGGCAGCCGCAAGAGCAACCGGCAGGTCTTGATCTCCAATTGGCTCAGACTGCCCCTCAAACACATGCGCCGATCCTTTCGGAGCAGATACCCTACCGAGAGGACCCTTTGTCTGACCCAAGAGCCAACTCACAAACACGAAACCACACAAGGCTTTGTAAATCATTGCCAGGTCGTTTTTTCAACCCGAGTCAAGATCTCCCAAAACGTCCTGAGCACGACAATCTGCTGCCTGAGAGGAGCTATTTGCAATACTAGTGGCCCATAGTCTTTCCCCCATTCGCTTACTTACAAAATAGAATGCTCGAGCACAGCACATGTGCTGCTTACGCAGCACTGTGCAGTAGTTACCGGTATTGAGCAGGAGGTAGGCATGAGATGGACCATGGCACGCGTGTTGTTTAACACTGATAACAACTGAATTTGTCTTCCTGTGATGCCCGGATTCCTTCCCTCTCGATAATTGCTCATGCTACCTAGGAGGTACTGTGTATATTCAAAACCAAGGAGCCTACGCAGGCGATAGCATTGCTGCCCGTTATTCACCCTTCTCTGCGAAGTATGAATAATTACCATAGTCGGGAAACGCCATGCAGAGCCCCTCACCCAACCGGCCCTACCCGCACCCACGCAAGATTGAATTCTCCGTCTTCAATAATTTGAAGGTCATCCGAAGCCCAATCCCGGCACGATAAGTCAGATATCTAGCACCTACGGTTCTGCACCACAGACTACAGTGGTGTGCCCACAATATACAATACCATCAATAGTTAAGCAATGTATGAGAATATGCAACGGTTCTCGACGCACGAATTCTTCTTCTACAGGACCCAGCCACCACCCATGATAAGCAACTCATGTCAATAAGCAACGGTTGTGGCTGCACGCTATGGTTGCGTATTGTGGGCTCACCACTATAGAGCTAATGGCAGTCGCTAACTGTTTGATGTATCCTACGGTCTAGCGGTGGCTACTTGCAGTAGATCTCGTGAACCAGAATTCAACGATCCCCTTTCATCTACCGGGACCTAAATTGGGCATTGTTTGCTCCAAAAGGTGTGAGCATGATGGTACACGAGCATAATGCGAATGGCATTTCAACTCCACGACAATACGGTACGTAGTAGGAATTAATGCTGGAATTGGGCGACAATGTCGTCATCCCGTGCCACTCTATGCATGCGAGCTACCTTTATCTAGCAAGCGGTATCCGCTAAGAAGATCTCTGACAACAAATTAGCGATTGGCATAATTTGCGGCACGAAGTTCCAGTCACAACTCCGAAAAAAGGCATTTTCTTCAATCCATCGAGTCCCTTTTCGGCGATGCTCCGAAATCTACTCCATATCACGCATGTCATACTCAACAGGGGGCTAGTGTCTCTTATTCCCAGACACATGCCCGTAGGTGCATAACCCCAGTGAACCGATAGAATCGTGGTTAGTTCCATTTGACTACACATTTTCACTTAAGCCGTGCGTCCAAGGGTAAGAGACACAAACCACATCCAACCTGTGAGCAATGCCAAAGCACACGCTACCTTAGTATTCATTCTTCAGACTCGCCAAATTGAAATCATTAAAAGCTGGCATGGTAGATTTTCTGGCCCTGTCAGCCATTTCCAATTGCTCTTGGAGTATTTTCACATGGGGTCGTTGTGGTATTACTGTAGAACCAGGCCTGATCTCGCTTTGTTGCATTATTGAGCTCGTTGCATTCGCGTCGATGCGGTTAGAGAAGCTGCGTTCAGAATTGGGTGATGAGAGTACTACTGTGTACCTGTGTATCATCGACAATCAATAAAAAATGCCCAATGCCAGACCATGTTACTTCGTAGTCAGACCATAACCATCGTGCTATCCCCACAGCCATGTTCCGAGGGCAATCACGATTCACTCCACATGAAAACAGGTTTCTCAAAATCTTCGAAAGCATACATAGTAGTAGTGCCGCCCGCAGCCACTTAGCTTGTTGCAGTGTTTTTCATCCATCCCTGGCTTCATTTCAACTTCGGCAACTCCAAGAGCAGCATTGCGTATCATTCCTCACGTGGTCACAGAATCATCGCTTCACCATGACAGTTGCTCAGGTCATTCATAGTTGAATAGCAGCCTCCTGGCTTTACGGTTCAAGTCGAACCATTTACAGGCGATCCCCCACTCATCCCACGAAGGACCGACTGACCGCAAGTAATCCCCGCGAGTCATGAATGTATCCGTTACCTACGACACCTCGGTCTCGTTCAGCCACTTCAACGCAAACGGCGAACCGAGAGTACCGTGCGCAACATTTGAACAACCATTCCTTCACGCCCAAGCTTCATTTAAATAAGACTGTCTCGCCTCATTGATGTATTTCCCTACGTGATGCTACGCCAATCCAGCGCCATAACCGAATCTTAGTAGTGGCCCCTAAGCCAACTAATCCGTCAGCAGGTTAAACGTTTGGAGGCTGGAAATGATACCTATCATCAAAAAACAGTACCGACAACTCACCACGCCATCGCTGTTTGGTCGGAGATTTTCCCACAACAGGGGAGCACCTTGGACAGTTCAGACGACAAGCCCTCCCCAATCTGCACAGGGCGGGCTCATATTCCCTTGAATGCGGGCTGGCCGCGCTCCACGAAACTTTGGTGCGAGATTTGGCGGAGCGCGGCCAGCCCGCATTCGAGGGAACATCAAGTCGCATTAACGAAAGCTGTTCCTGCCTGAGCTCATGGGATGACACGGCGCTAGCAATGACGTAGGGGAAATAGAGGGGGTCAAAGTGGTTTGCTTGTAAGTATGCAGTCACGTAACTCCAGAAAGGACGCGAAGCAGAACCGTTTAGCATTTAATATGATGCTTACGGTAAGGCATTCTACTACTCAATCGAGATGATTTGATTGAACCATTACCTCCATGTAACAACGTCGACGAGGTGTTTGGCAGCTTCCTCTTCAAAGTCGAGCTTTTGCACTCATTGTATCATTGCTTGAGGAGAGCTTGGGTGGATTGGTCGTTCCCAGTTGGGATGCATGAGCATGAAACGCCTTGGTGTGATTGCCTCGTCATCGCTCGCAGGAGGCGACGAAGCTCTGATCTATCGTACCTGGAAGAATTGACGTTCGATACTCCTTCGAGCACAGCGAAGTGGTTCTTAACGCCAAGAAGACGAGGATCGAGATACATAATACTACACAGTACACAGTAAGCTACCAAAGACTTAGTTGATGTTGCCTCTTGAAATCCCGATTTGGCCCGGAGCTTCTATAATCAACCCATTTATTCTGATGTCATTGGGGGGAGATTTCAGACGAGCATGACAAGGCCTCATATTGAATGGATATTCTACTCGTACGTTTCGTATATTTGTATCTCGTATCGGTTGGCGATAAAAAATTCCTTACCCTCTACTTACTACTAAGCACCTTCCAACCTCTCCATAAAACACATACAAGCTTTGAGACGTTGCGCGATAGTCTTCAACTCAGAGCGTGCAAACATCGCTCACTCGGCGATGGCGTGCCCACTTGCCCGCGGACATCTGGGACGAGCTACGTCGGAGCTCATTATTACACACCATCCAGAGTTGAGGCAAATCTCTGGGATCAGCACCATCTCGTCCCAATTATGCCTTGAAGTCTCAATTCTTCCTAGCCTCTCCACGCGGGGGAAAGGTAGACCGGGGACTCAGGGGTAACTCGGCAGGCGAGAAGAATTCAGAGCTGGATAGTTTGCAACCAAAACACAGTGGTGACCTGTTTGGTTTTGGTGTTGTTCTGCCTGCACAGGTCCAATAACACTCTCCGTGGGGTATGCTCATTTGCCGCATTATTGCAACATGGTAACGACGTGTTTTCCATTATATCACGTTACATTCAATCACAAAATTAGCTCTTGAAATTTTGTCGATAGTCAGGGGTATTGGAAGCTCAAAACGGCATTGCGGCCGTCTATCTGAATTTATGAGCGCAGGCACTATGTAGAGCCAGCATAAATCCGACCCACTCCCGTTAAATCGCGACCCACACGATAACATCTAATTTTTTGAAAAGCAGGAAATATGCTTTTTCGTAACTATAGGATGGGTTGACGTTAAATCTATCTTAAAAATGAGCTATGGCAATGGCGTTAATAGCCTTGAAAGTAGCACGACAGAAGACGGTCTGCGTGACTGCAGACTTGAATTCAGATAGACGAAGGATCTTTAATTGCCAGCAGAGCCTTCGCGTTCCGCGCGGCTGTGGTCAACAGGGAATAAAGAACCAGACATCCACGTGGTTCTCCGCCTCCACGCAACGTACTTTAGCCACCAACCCTGCTACATGTGGCGCTGCCCTTAGGCACCGTACCGGTACCAGGAAACGGGTAACTTATTTTCGTTCCTTGATTTCCTATAACTAGCGATTCAAACAATCCCCACCCCCTCAAAACCGCATACAAGACAAAATCCCTCATCTATCAAGGGAGAGGAGTGGAATTAAGGGGCAGCGGGAAACAGGCACGGAAACAGAAACATGTCGCCCCGCAAAGCTATCACTGTTGGGTTGAGCGGGGCATCGTGCAGCGGCAAGACAACCTTGGCCCGACTATTGCGCGACGTGTTTCCAGATAGCTTCATTCTACACGAGGACGACTTTTATAAACCGGAGTCTGAGTAAGTCTCATTTCTGGTGATAAGGTTTCCTTGTGTCTTTCCCAAGTGGACAGGCAGAGTGTTCAAAACACAGAAGTTAAAGAGGTAAGGAGAATAATAGGGGTAGAAAAAGGGGGCCTTTGTACTTGTAATCTGCGAACGAGATCGCAATATCTAGGAAGGAGTGAAACACACAGCATGCTCACGTATACGCGCACTGTAATGCAGGCTACCGACTAAAGAAGGCTTCAAAGACTGGGACTGCGAAGGCGCGATCGCGGTCCCCAACTTACTCAGAGCTCTGGAACATATCCGAGAGACCGGATCCTTTCCTGTAAGTTTTCCCAGGTTGTTACGAGCCCCGACAAACACAGAAACCTAAGCATCCCTTTGCAGCCCTTCGTAGACAGCAAAGAAGACCAAAACCCTGTTGGCACCACGCCCACAACCGCAGCCACCATTGAATCCGTGCGCCAAAAAATCACCTCCTGGTTTTCTTCCCACTCCACTGCCTCTCTCCCCCGCCTCTGCATTCTCGACGGCTTCCTCTTGTACCCCCCTCCCCCTTCCACTGCTTCTTCCTCCCCTTCCCTATCTTCCCTCCTTCATCCCCTTTCAACACGAAAAATCGACATCCCCCTCTTCCTCCGCGTCCCCGATTTCGCCACCGTGCTGCAGCGCCGCGGCGCGAGGCAGGGCTACGTGACGCTGGAGGGTTTCTGGACGGATCCGCCTGGGTACGTACAGAAGGTTGTCTGGCCGAATTACGCGGAGAGTCACGCTTGGTTGTATGTTGATGGGGACGTGGAGAAAGGGGTGGTAGATCGGAGCCGGTGCGAAGAGAGGGGGATTCTGGTACAAGAGGGATCAGAGGAGAAAGGTGGAGATGGGGAGTTTGATAGGACTCTAATTTGGGCCGTAGAAAAGGTGATGAAGGAGGTGGATAGACTTATTGGGTTTGGGAAAAAGGGGGAACATTAGATTTAGAGAAGAATATTAGATAGGATGGGGAATCTTGGGAGATGGTGAATTGGACATCCTTGGATGGCTATCTATGTGCGATATGATATGTCAGAAGTGACATTTACCCAGATGATGCTGTTTTCTCAGGCTGTCACCCAGTCCAAGACTAGATCCCGCTCAACATGTCAGCCTCCATCAGACCCCAACCTATCCATCCACCTCCTCAAATCACTCGCAAGTCCACACTCATTCCTTTCGACCTCCTCGGTCCCCAACCCCCTCTCCCCCAGATCAACAAGCGGAACCATCGAAGGCCGTCCATGCGCGCACTGGAACGGAAAAGCACAATCCGCCAGTCTCCTGATCAAGTCTTGACACTCTTGCAACGACAAGAAATCGTTAAACATGATGGCGCTGCGGCACGCCCGCGAGTTAATCATATCAAGGATACCCTGAGGACAGCCATGAAAGCCCGCCAGCCAATGAAGCTCTGTCAATGACGAGGCGTCTAGGTCTTCATCTATTTGCTGTGAGGGCTGAGGTCTCTTTTGTGGCACGACTTTGCTGGGCCCATGCTCGTCGAGTCGCCAGATCTCCGTCCGCATGAGATCGATCAGAAGCCGTGGCTGGAGACGAGAGCGCTCAACAATACTGGTTGGTAGACTTGTGACTCTGACGGACGAGGCTTTTTTGCTCTTGTCAGTCTCCCCGAATGGATTCTTTACTGCCAAAGATGTTTGGTAGAGAACCCCCCAGTGCTCGAAATGTGATAGGTGCTTCTCAAAAAGCGAGCACTCCTGCACCGAGACTTCGAAAGACAAAGCCTGTTCCAGCAACTCGGTCCGCGCCTTCATCGTTTTTCCTATACTCGTGATGTCCCATGCAAAATACTCTCTAATTAACATCTCCACGCGGTACCGCTCGTCTGCTGCATGTTGATCGATGAGCACGAGTAAAGATCCCGCTTTTTCGTGTCCCTTGACATGTCGCTCTTGCTGCGTCCGAGCCGGGAGCTTTATCAGTATGAACTTCTGGTCCACCTGGGCAACAACCTCCGCGTCTCTCAAATCATTCCTGGAGATTTTCTCATAAATGCTCAAGGCGGGCTCCGTGCCGTTGGCTGTCGCCACATGATGAAAACCGCCGCATCTGCCACTCGAGGCTTCTGTCATGGAATCTAGGAACCGTGTTTCGTCAAATGCTCGTGGAATCGCAGGTTCGGCCGTTTCAAAGACCGGGTTCTTCCATGCCGAGAGGATTTCGTTGACTTCGTTGCTCTTTCCGTCTTTTACCTCGGCGCTTTGTGGTCGCGTGGAATGGATCGGGCGTGTAAGTCGGGAGGTCGTTTTCTGGGGACCATTCGGGGATGGTAGGGTGAAACCTGTGCGGGGATCGATAGCACAAGTTTTTCCTGTCAGGGGATTGTTCCATACTATATCCTCCGTCTCTTGATTCGAAGCGCTGCCGGAAGCTCCGCCACTGTCACCACTTGGCCAGTTTGTGTCTACAGCGCGAGGGGGGAAGGTGTCAGGGAAAGGGACCTGCAACAGATTCCCACTCGTATCAAGCAGCGACTTATCACTTGGGTTCGAGACAGATCTCACAATGTCTTTATCCCAGTGATGACTACTCTTTTCCGTGCGTGCTTCTTTCGGTATGGTCGAAGTAGGATGTGCGCTTCTGGTCCTCGCCCACAAGCTAAAGGGGGAATCAGGACGCGGGCGCCTTTCATTATTGGTCGCCAGGCACAACTGAGTGGTAGCGAGATCGCCCCGAGAAGTCTTAGTTGCCCAGTTGGTTTTATCTACTGCCTTACTAGTCGAGCGCGAGCGCATTGACTTCGAAGACACGACAGGGGAATTGTCTCGCGATGCCGATTTTATCGCGAGGCCCAGAGTGGTTTGTTGCTTTATCGGTTTATCCGTTCGCGCCCTGTAATGCCTAGGGCGAAGATTATGCTTTTTAAGAAATTCGGAAACGGTCATGGACACGATGTCGATGATATTTTGTAAGATTGGACAACGCTCGTCCAGAATGTTTTCCACGTCGCGACATTCCTCAATAAGACCAACATTGATATAGAACATAGGCCATTTATCGACGCCTCTCTTGGCTTTCAACTCCCGGTCGGTATACCCATCGTTTTTAAACCGCCCATCCTGGGCTCGCCGAAATCTCTCAGCTTGATCGATTTCGACACCTTCCTCTTCCACGCCGAAACTTGAGTTCGAAAATAGGCGATTGATTTCTTCGTAGATTGCATTAAAGCCGTTTTCATTAGATAGGGGGTGGATGCCCAAGCTGATGAACTGAATTTGTTTCGTAGCAACTGGGGTCAGGCAGATCGCGCCATGAATAGACAGATGGGAAGCTGATGCTTTCAAAGAAACCCACGTCTTTAAAGAGGAATCCTCGGACAGGTCAGCCTGGAGAAGTAGGCTTCCCACCCGCATAACAACATCAGAGCGCCTCGCTCGCTCCGCCGAGGCGCTTGAGGTAGAACCACTGTTGCGTAGGATTAAGCTCTGTTGAGCTGCCGAATCCCGGATGTTGATGGTGACATGACCGGGCCACGCCAGCAGGAGCGCAGTGATGGCAAGTTTCAAATGGTTCCATTCTCTACTAATTGCCGTTCTGTTCAGGGCAATGGGTCGTTGTTTGACCCGGACGGGCATGGAGCCGAACAGATCGCGGATAACAGCACGGGTTCCATGGCTGAAGGTAAGAAGGGTCTGATCTGGAGGGGACGGGAGATGACGAGCTAGAACCTTGGAATTGTGAATTTTGATAGTGTTGTGTGAGCGGTGATTACGATGATGAGATGTTATGGACAGTAAAGACAGTGCAGCAACAGATGCTAAAAAGGTGCCCGTTGAGCCATGTGCCGGAATGTCCGACCTAGCAGGGAACTTGGATGTACCTGCGAAGATCAGGATGTCAATGATGAAGGTAGATTATGGACTATGAAGTGATTTTTGTGGGCGCATACAGTGAAGGCGACCAAGGTGGCCAGTGTCAGCGAATTCGACGGGGAGAATACCCCCACCATCATCTTCTACGGTGCAATTCCCCCGCGTATAGTCGACTGATATGTTGACTCTGGTAGCTTCAGCATCCAAAGCATTCTTGATCAAACCTACTATCACGCCGTTGAGGGAGGTTATGGCGTTGGACGATCTGATTTGTGCTACGACGTGGTCCGGTAACTGCTGGATTGTCATGGTGGAAGACGTCGCGGAACGGGAGTCTTCATATTGTTGTGGCCCAAGCCATACGGGCGTGTTGGTTGGAGGCGTCCTTTCAGTTGTTATACGCCAAGCACATAGACCACTGAGTCAATGAAACAGATATCTTGATATCAGTACTCCGTACCCAGTATTTTATTCGCAACAAACGTCCCTGCCAATGGTGGCGTTCCGACGTACTATCATAGTATGTGAGATTTGCACAGGCATCTGCACAAGCATCTGCACAAGCGACATAAATGACAATGCACGCAAGCTGGGAAGTGGGGCAACCGCTACAGAACGGGGACATGAGACAGTGTCATGCATAAAATGAGAATACCGAGGCTGAGCGATAGTTATGCTGAAGCAAGCGCGTCGTATCTGCTGCTCTTGGGGTTTCGATTTACACTTGAACACATCACAGAGGAGAGGTGTGGGGTGATTCCTGTAACATTGCATGGAACCAACCAGTTACCGACAATTACCTCCTACCTGGTGGCTCCTGCTGTATCAGGCCCATACCGGTATCGGCACCAATTCTGGCAGAAGGAGGGTTACCTAATGAGGGGGGGGGCAAAGACGCGGTTCTGGATCGAGTTTAGCACCCGAAACTTGCATCGCCTGAATAGGCGCCAGCGCGTGCCAGCTTAGGCTTGCTTGTCTTTCTGGCCCTGACCTGGACAGCAAACAAACTTGTTTCAATGGGATAGTTAGTCACTGGTAGCGGTTGAAACCCCTGACGGACACGTGCACCGTATCTGGATGATCACAGCTTTGTCCGAGCACCACCGGTATTCGACCTCTGTCCGGCGGGACGATCTGACGACCAGGCCAGGTCGCATACCGGCCGATACGGTGCAGGACTGAAAAAGCCATCATCTGTTTGGCATGCGGCGGAAAGGTCGTCGGGTTACTCCAGGGTCCACCTTGTCGAAACACGCAAACTGGGCGCGTCATACGGCACGGCGGCGTCTGCACTGTCAGGCTACCCAAACCAAACCCACGACTCGCAGTAACTCTAGCCTACTAAAATTAGCCGCTCAACCGAACCCACGATACGACGATTGATCAGATCCGTAGATCCAAACCATGGCGCAGACGGCGAACCTCGCCGATGGTAGATAACATCCTATTTCCTTATCACACCCTCTCTATTTCTCAGTCAGTCGTTTGTACATCGGCAGTGGGGTCCCCAGGGATTTGAAACACAATGCTAACATTAAGCTTCCCGTTCATAGATCGCCAGGAGCGCTCCGGGCGACGTCGGCCGTTTTCGACGTGGGTCAAAAAGCTTACCAACTTCAAGAATGGATCATCGTCGGGCGAGAATAGCCGACAAAGCCCATTGCGAGGAGAGGGAAATGGCAAACCCAAGAAGCGCATAGTCAAGCAGAACAATCCCTATCCGCAATCAGGACATCTACCGGCACGAGTGCACAGTCAACCTTCGATATCGACCAATCTGACGGGTGTATCGACCAACATCAGCCCAAGCGCAAGGCCTTCAACTGATGATATTGGGCCACTTGATCATGACGGTGGCAATGGAGCAATATCTTCGTCGACAGGCACCGCATCGTCAACGGACCAGGATGCCGATGCCGCGCGATCCTTCAATGCGCCATCGCACATGGCTTCGTCAGTAACGGAAACTACCAGGACTACTAGGACCACGACTGGCGGTGGACTTGACTCAAGAAAAGGAGGCGACAGTACTTTTTCCTCGCCTGCGCCTTCAGTTCAGTCTTTGACAACTACACTCACCACTATTCAGTCTATGGCTATCAATGGCAATGAAAACGGCAACGGAAACAGCAACGGAAACGGCAACCAAGGCCATCATGGTCACCACACTCCTCATCATCAGCATCATCATTCTCATCACCATCACCCATCTATCCATTCCCAGACACTCCAGTTCACTCAGCCCTTCCCGACCGCCACATCGCCTGCATCCGCCATCCCTCCGCATCTGGCCCCCAACTCTCAAAACAACAGTCACCATCCAGCTACATATAACACGGCCACCGCCAACGGCCTTTTAACCGACAACGCCTCCATCTTAACTCTTGCATCCTCCAGCAAGCGCCGCCGCCGCCGGTCCTTCGACACTGACGCCTCCGTACGCGCTCTTGCGCCCTCCTCCATCTTCGGCTCCCGCGAGAGTCTTCCCTTAAGTGTTCTCAGTGCCAACATGGACGGCACTGCCACCACACCTGGTCTACATCAGACCAACTCGCGCATGGGTCTGAGTAACGAGCGCGCCAGCATCTACTCCGCCAGCGGCGTCATCCTCGCTTTATCCAGCGAGCGAAACAGTATCTATACCACCAAGCAGAACCCCGGTGATGCTGCCAGTATCCGCAGCGGGCTACTGAATCATGGCCGGGCCGATAGTATTAGTGGAAGCGTGGGGCCCGTGGCCAGCCCTTTGGCGAGTCCCCGTGAGATGTCGGTCAAGGATGCAGAAAACTGCATTGATTTCGCGGAAGAGGGGAAGGATGAACAAGAGTTAGAAAAGAGTACCGCTGGGTAGCATCGAACCCAACACTGTGGTCGTTCTGTTTTTTTCGTTTGTCTTTTTCTACGAGTTGTCGGCAGGGTGTTCCTTTTTTCTATGTCAGGAAATTGGGAAGGCAGAACTTAAAACCAGAGATACCCTATGGTAGTGGACTACTCTCTTTTCCCTCTTTTTCCTTAACCTATGTTCTTTTGTTTTTCCTGCAAAGGCGTTCAGTGATGGGAAATTTTCTCCAATCCTTACTTTTTCATAGGGGGCTGTGGCGCAAGGGTCTTGGTGTTTTGAATTTGGGTTAGGTTTGGGAAGGGGTGTCGCATTGGCGGACCCGGAAGGAAGCAACCTGCGTTCTGGAGTCTTGTGTTTATCCTATTCATGGTTTGTGGTTGACGGAAGAGGACGTGCTAAATGGGAAATCGATTACAAAAACAATGCCTTGATTCATACCTGCCTATAAGCCAGGCTTACCTACCTTTACCCACATGATACCTAGCTGATTAGACAAGTTAGTTGGTGATGATATAGTTTATAGAGCTCGTAGGCACGTGCCATGTGTTATGTGTTGGCTGCTTAAGATGTGATGACATCCCACCCACCGTGCAAAAACATGGGCTGGCTTGCAATCTCTCCCTCTGTCCAATTGTTGGCACGAATTTTCTCACTTCAATAGGGTTCATGGGCTTGAACTTGGCTAGTGAATTTCCTATGCATGACTGCCGATTGGGAACAAGGCTGTTTTCCGCCCGCTTCCCGAGAAGCCACTGACTGACGCTGTGCTGCATAGCATTATCATCCCCATAGTCGTCTCTCCACTAGTGTACTCGAGGAGTCTACGTAAACGTTTCGGTATTTTCCTTATGGGCATCAACAAAGGCGTTACATGAACGCGGGAATCCCATTGGATGTACACCCTTGAGCCCGGATCCCTGTTTGGCGAATACCTCACCCCTCATACCTCATCATTTCTAGATGCAGTATCGGTCACAGAGCAAGCACATGTTTCAGGCGTTCCCTGTTCGCCGCCCGACTGCATGTTAAGTCCAAATTTTATATTAAAAATCAACCATCAACGACAAGTCGTCAAGTTAGCTGTATCCGAGGTTTCCCAGTCCTCTACGAAAGAAACGTTACACGGAACCTGTTGGTCGTGCCCTCTCCGAAATTTTCACCCTCCTGTCTATCTATACATTGCCCAAACGGTCACACCTATTCCAAATCTACCCTCAATGTCCCGGGAGCTAGCCAATGCTACTCCCCTCATCGTCAGCCCTAGGCTAGACCTACGACACGATCTTGGCAGCCTTGCCGACTCCCCAGTTGCCGTCCGCCGACTTAAGAGAGGCGGTGCCAGGAACCACGGCAGAAACGGCCGGAACAGCGGTGCCGTTGCTAAGCAACGCGGGGGCCGACACAACCGAGTCCTGGCCAAGAGCAGCGCCCTGCTGCTGCTGGCTGCCGACGGCCTTGAGGGCCTTCAATTTCTGGCCCTTGCTATGGCCTGCTCCGATGGCGCCAAGGTCTTGTCCGTTCGGTTGCTGGATATCTCCTCCCTGACCGCCGAGCGGGCTGAGGCCACCCTTTTGGTAGCCCTTTCCTTGCCCCTGCTGCTGGGCCCCTCCCTGACCCCCAAGTGGGCTGAGACCACCCTTTTTGTGGCCCTTTTTGTGGCCCTTTCCGTGACCCTTGGCAGCTTTACGGCCTTTGCCGGCGCCCAAGCCGGAAGAGAGGCCTTGCTCGCCGACCTCATTGCCACCGAGGCCTCCGAGAGCGGAGCCCGAACTGGAGTTCGAGCTGGACCCGGACTGGTTGCTTCCAACAGGTAGGCTGTTACCGATGTCTTTGAAACCGCTGACGCCATTGCCAGCGTTGAGTTGAGGACCCGAGGACAGCTGAGAACCTGATTCCGGGGAGAAACCGGACTTTAAGCCTGACAGCTGCGAATGTTTGCCGTGGGTACGGGCTACAAGGTTATCCTATTTTCAGAATTCTCTATCAGCATCACCAAGAAAGCGATGTTATGAAGTTGGAAACCAAGATTGTTCCGAGAGAGATGGGGGTATACTGCTTACGTTCTCAGTGGAAACGGGGGCAGCCATGGCGGCAGGGACCAGGAGGAGGGTGAGCATGAACAGCTTGTTGGCCATTTTGAAAGCGTGGATTTATAATTCGTGAAAGAATGGAGTTTTCTGGTTGAAGGAGTGTCGTTTTTTTGTTTTTTCTTCTTCGTTTTCGGTTAAACAAACCAGCTCTTATATGAATGAATGAATGATTGATCAAATGTGGTGATGAGGACCAAAGAAACGAAAAGACGCTCCTTCAGCAGATTCTTATACTCAAGGTTCAACAGAATCTCCATTTTGTTTCTCGTGCCATTGCCGTTGGCAACGGCAATGTTTGGTGGGCTTTCCACGTCCATGACCTCTTACGATGTCAACAAGGCTCGACCGTAGCAGGAAAGCCAGAAACGCTCTTTGGTAATAAGCCATCTATTCACCCATGGTT
>JAOYMO020426973.1:0-23359 GCA_025802455.2 Iodosphaeria phyllophila | reverse complement strand
AAATACCTTCTTTAAGTGCATATACTTCAATTCCAATTGATCAACTAAGAATAAAAGTAAGAAGAAGATAAAAAAAAAAATTCTTTTAAAAACTTTCTTTTTCCTTTTGTTTTCAAAAAATAGGAATTTGTAAGTGATTTGATTGATATCGTTCTTGAAGCTTTTCGGAAAATTTTCCCGCCCCAAGAAAAAGATCGACGTGTTGGGGACGGATCGAGATGGAAATGGGGGGGGGAGGGAAGTTGAGAATTTGCTCACGAGCTGGGGTTTATCAGGAGAGCGATGAGGAGCGGAAGGGATGGGTTGTCTTGCTGTCTGTCAGACAGGAGATTGCCTGCACCTGAGATTTTCCAGATGGCGAGACTTGACATTTCCCATCCATAAAAAACAAAAAACAAAAAACAGAAAATCAAATCAAAAACTGTGCAAAGATATTCATCACCCTACTCCGTATAGATGAGTCACTCGTGAATCATAAAACCGTCGCAGTACGGGGTTGTCAACCCCACTATTTGTTTTTCATCATCATCATCATTACCATTATTCATCCTCTATTCAGCGTATTCCCACTCCCCTTCGGATTCGCCTCCACAAACTCATCCCACGCCCTCGCCTTCATAGTCTCCTGGTCCGCCTTGTCAAAATCATCCTCATCCGGCGTCTTCGCCCTCCCGCTCGCCTCCCCACCCCCTTCAATAATCCCGCCCTGCGCCCGCTCCTCCTCCAGATACTCGTCTATGCTCATCGTCGGCAGGTTGTGGCTAGGCCGAAACACCCCAGCTTGCAGATCCCGTCGCGCCGTCAGGGTGAACGGTCGCAAGGGCTTGCCCTCTTTGCTAAGAAGCGGCCCGGGCCGCGATGCCGAGATATCAGAAAGGGCGGAGCTGTCCAAACGATCCGAGTAATTCTCGTCGATACCTGCACCACGGCGGCGCGCGTCGTCCTGGGCTGTCTGGACGGACGTGCCGTTACCGTTTGACGATGGGGCAAGCGCCAAGATTTCCAACTCGCGGTTTATCCCCTCGAGGCCCTGAAAGGCCAGGTGCGCGCTGAGCCGGAGCTCGGCGAGGTAGACTTCGCGGACGGGCTCCTCGTCGCCGCCTTCGTCCCCGGCCTCGTCGTCGGCTTCGGCGGTCGCGTAGCGTGGGGATTGTCGCAGATACTCGAGTTTCTGCTTCAGCTCCTTCTCGAGGCGGAAATTGGCGATTTTGGCGTTACGGCGCACGGTCGGGTCGCTGGAGGGCGTCATGCTGAAGTGGGCCGGGTCTTCGGTGTACGAGGCGAGGAGTTTGGCTTGTGCGGGGTCCAAGATGCCTTCGAAGGCGTCGAGACGGGATAGGAAGTTTTCGTAGTGCGATCGCGCGGAGCGCACTAGGAAGAGTCGCTGCTCAGGTGTTGTGGTGGAGATGGTCTGGGAGAGCTCGGCCACCCGGAAGGGGACTAGTAGGTAGCGGAGGGCGTGCGTGCTGAGGTCTTCGAGGGTCTCGTTGGGGCTGAACAGGGCGAGGCGGTCGGTTAGGTCCAGACATGTTTGGTAGGCTTGTAGGCTGCTGGTGAGCAAAGTTTGATATGATGGCGAGGATGGTGGTGTGGAATGGTTGGATAGGGCGAGGCGCGATTGTTCGGCTCTGGTGAAGGTGGTTTGGAGGGTTTGCGGCTCAGGGGCGCTCATTTTTTGGGGATTTTAGTTTAGGAGTATGAACGTATTGAGGGGGTGATGATCGTCAAGATGCGTCGTAAAAGTGGGTGCCGACTTCCTGTGAAATGTTCAGCTTATTTATGCGTGTGCAGGCAAAATCTCTGGTAGGAATAAAGGTTAATCTCCAACTGCTCCGTACAAGTAACCACACTGGTATGTAAATCGCAAGAAGCTACAGCACGCTACCCCACATTGATCTGCGCGTCGACACGCGTAGTGGGGGCGGCGATGGAGGGGTAAAGTGGCATGCCACGGTCCGGCTTCGCGCATGTTGTTGTTCACTACTTATTCGGAGGTGGAACACCAACAAATGTTTGCATAAGATTGTGTTTGTTGGCTATCGGATCGTGATCTCCAAGCACCAACCGTGACAATTCTCTGGTGCCACATGTGTCTGAGCTATCGGTATTACTTGTGAGATGAACGATAAACCCAATCGGGTGCTGTATGTGCTAATTGTATCAAGAATTGAATCATGCCTGGTACCACACAAATGCTGCTCAGGACTTGAAGGCTCTTGCCAAACCACGTAACTACAACATTTGGCTTTCATCCAGTCTTTCCCTTGATGCAGGCCGTGATTCACTTAAGGAACTGCGTTCAAATATCTTATAAACTGCACCTTCTGCACTGCATGGGTGCGATGTCTGCATACAAACCTACTCCCAACCCCAAGAAATCTGTATCGAAATAGGCAAGCCAGGCTGCCATCTGTGAGCGAATCCTACTGTTGTCACAATCAGATACATAAAGTAGGAGTAAACAGAAGGTATTTGAACACCCTTCATGATCAGCAACCGGGGCTACCAGCATGGCCACCAGGCTTGCGTTAGACAGGCCCCCCAACGAGCTTCCCACGCGCCCTGCCCAAGATGATCCCCTCCAAACCATGTCAACCCAGCAGGAGGATCTAGCGGAAGCCCAAATCGAAGAAGCCGATGAATCTTCAGGCGATGAGTTCAACATTGAAGTCAATTTTGAAACTGAAGCTGCCCGAAAAGTGACTGCCAGAAAACAAGTCGACAACGATACTTTCGACCAATGGATGAGAGACGAAGAAATCCAACTAGCCAACCAAGCTCAGGGGGACTTAAATGGTCCCAATCCTAGTCTCCTCAATCTGGATGAAATCAACAAGAAGAGAATCATCAACACCCCCCGAGAGTACCAGCTTGAGCTCTTCGAGCGTGCCAAATTAAAGAATATTATCGCTGTGCTGCCGACAGGGTCGGGCAAGACCCTGATTTCTGTGCTGCTCCTTCGCCATGTCATCGATGAGGAGATGACCGATCGCGCCAATGGGCAGCCACACCGCATCTCCTTCTTCCTTGTTGACAAAGTTGCTCTCGCGGTTCAGCAGCATAAGGTGCTCAGCAACAACCTCGATTGCAATGTAGCCAAGTTCTACGGAGACATGATGACCGGCTCCGGCACGGGAGGCAAGGAATTCTGGGGTGCCCACTTCAAGCATAACAAAGTCATCGTCTGCACAGCTGATATTCTCTCTCACTGCCTCCATTACTCCTTCATTACTATGGATCAGATCAATCTTCTGATCTTTGATGAAGCCCATCATGCGAAAAAAGAACACGCGTATGCCAAGATCATCAAGAATTTTTACGCTGACCTCGAGAGAAACAATATGAGGCGGCCGCGCATATTCGGCATGACAGCCTCGCCTGTGGATGCCAAAACGGATATTGCCACGGCCGCTGCGCAACTCGAAGGTCTGCTCCACAGCGAGATCGCTACTGTGGCCGAGCCTGGCACCATGAGAATATCTTCTGACCTGGAGTCCGCGGGAACCGAGGAAGTAGTAGAATATCGCACTGCGCATCAGGCTTTTGCCACCCCTCTATGGCAGAATCTGAACGGACTCATTGGCGATAATGCTGATCTGAAAAGATATTTCGGGTTCACCCGTGATTGTACTGCGATTCTCGGCAGATGGTGTGCCGATCGCACATGGCAGCTATGCTTGAACGAAACCGAGATCACGAGGCTCAAGGCCAGAGCGGGAGGCCATATGTTCAAGGCCAAAGGTGAAAAGCTCCAAGTTTCCGAGATCGATGAAAAGATCGAGGCCCTGGAGAAGGCTGAAGAGATCATCCTTAACCATAAGATGCCGGAGTTCGAGCTGTCCCCTATTCTCGTCACCCATAAGGTTCAAGCACTGGTCCAAACTATGCAGAAGAACTTCCAGCCCTACAGTGATAAGTGCATTATCTTTGTGGAACAGCGCCTTGTGGCCCAGCTTCTAGCCGACCTCTTGAAGCAGTCGAACCTTGGAATGCCGGGCTTGAAACCGTCTGTTTTAGTGAGTGATGCGCCCTACCGTGGTTGTGCCAAGGGCTAATGGATCCCTCCTAGCTGGGTTCGGCCAGTGCTGGCGGAACCAGCACATTTCAGATGTCTGTCCCGGCCCAACGCGCCGTCTTGGAGCAGTTCCGAGAGGGCGGCCTCAATTGTCTTGTAGCTACAAGTATCGGTGAAGAGGGCCTCGATATCCCGGACTGTAATATGATCGTGCGGTTCGACCTCGCCAAAACCATGATCAAATACGTTCAATCCAAAGGACGTGCTAGGAAGGCGAGCTCCAAGCTATTCCACCTGATTGAGGCAGGGAGCCCGGACGACACCCAGAAGCTCCTAGACACGCAAGAAAGGGAAGATATGCTGTGGGAGTTCTGTGCCACGATGCCGGAAGACCGCCTGCTCAAGGGCAACGACTTTGATATTGACTTCTTTCTGAAAAAAGACGAGAAACAACGTTCAAAGAAACTGCCTTCAGGGGCGGTGCTGAATTATAGCTTTAGCCTAAACGTACTAGCTACATTCGTTTCCTCCCTCCCCCATCGTGAAGGTGTCGTTCCGCAGTGCGAATTCGTCGTCACTCCTGTGGGCGATGAGTTCCAGTGCGAAGCCATCCTACCCGACAACGCTCCCATTAAGAACGCCAGAGGCCGTGTTCACAGCTCAAAACAGGTAGCCAAGTGCTCGGCTGCCTATGAAGTCTGTCTACAGTTAATAAAGTCAAAACACATTGATGAATTTCTCCAGCCGATGTACAAGAAGAAACTGCCAGCTTTCAGAAATGCTCAGTTGGCCATCAGCTCCAAGAAACGGGCCCAGTACAAAATGATAGTCAAACCATCGCTGTGGGACCAGCGTGGTCCTCTCCAATCGCTTTATCTGAGTATCTTGCAGCTTGCGGATCCGCAGGCTCTGGAGAGGCCTTCACGGCCGCTTGTTATTCTGACTCGGCAAGCGCTTCCGCAGGTGGCTCCATTTCCTTTATTCTTTGGCAACGGGAGATACTCGGTTATGGAATGTATCCATATCACCTCCGCCATCAACGTAGATGACAAAGATTTACAATCGCTAGAAGCATTCACATTGCGCATCTTCTATGATGTGTTCAGCAAAAAATATAAGTCCGACCCAGCCCGGTGGCCTTTCTTCCTGGCTCCTTTCTCGGGAGTCACCAACCCCCAGACTTGCGCCCAAGACAAGGTCCGCGATCTCATCGATTGGGAATGCATCAAGACAGTGACAGAATCTGAAGAAATCGACGTGCAGAATCTAGACGTGGAAATGTTTAAGGATTGCTTCGCGGTGGATCCACACAACGGCGCCCGCAAATTCTGGACTGTTGGGCATCGCCCGGGACTCAAGGGCACGGATTACCAACTTACCAACGCACCACCCGTGAAAACGCGGAAGTTCCGCCTGGATGGTCCCGTTGATATCTGGGACTACAGTATCAGCTTGTGGTCGAAGTCGAGAGCGCGTATGGCGCGTCGAGATGATTTGCCGGTCATTGAGGCGGAGTTCATACCTCTGCGGCGGAACTTGCTCGACGAGTATGAGAAGTCGGATCCTGGGGAGAACCGATGCTATCTTGTTTTCCAAACCTTGAAGCTTTCTACTGTAAGCGAGAAACGCAAATTCTCAGTATGGATTTGGGGGAGCAGTGCTAACGGAAGAGTTTAGCTGCCTGTCGATGTGGTAGCAATGGCCTATACCCTCCCAGCCATCTTCTACAAGCTAGACTCTAATCTGATCGTGCGAGAGGCATGCCAAAAGCTCGGCCTCGCCATCCGCCCCGACCTCGCCCTAGAAGCCATGACCAAAGACAGCGACAACACCGAGGAGCACTCTGAAGCTCAAGTCGACTTCCAAGCAGGCATGGGCAAGAACTACGAGCGCCTCGAGCTCCTGGGCGACTCGTTCCTCAAGATGGGCACCTCCATCTCCCTGTTCACCCAGAAACCGGACGACAACGAGTTCGACTACCACGTCGACCGCATGATCCTTATTTGCAATAAGAACCTGTTCAATAACGCCCTCATACTGAATCTTCAGGAGTTCGTCCGCTCCAAGGCTTTCAATCGCCGTATCTGGTACCCGGAAGGCCTCGAGCTGTTACAAGGGAAACAAAACACTAGCATCAAGGGTCTCAAAGACTCCGCCAACGCGAACGAACACGCGCTGGGCGACAAGTCCATCGCCGACGTCTGCGAGGCCCTGATCGGCGCGGCCCTGCTCACGGCGCAAGAGGAAAATAACTTCGACATGGCGGTGAAAGCCGTGACGACGTTTACGCGACACCGGCTGCACCGGATGACGACCTGGGACGAGTACTACACGCTCTACGAGGTTCCGAAGTGGCAGTCGAGCACGCCGACGGCCGGGCAGCTGGATCTGGCGCAGCGCATGGAGAAGCAGTTCGGGTATAAATTTGTCTATCCGCGGTTACTGCGCTGTGCGTTCTTGCATCCGTCGTACAGCTTTAACTACGAGCGGATTCCGAATTATCAGAGGCTGGAATTTTTGGGGGATTCATTGCGTGAGTTTGCCCCCTTTTAAGTGGGCAGGGGGAGGGAGAGGAAGAGAGGTGAGATGAATAAATGCTAACATCAACGTGGATAGTGGATATGGTTTGTGTGGAATACCTCTTCCATAAGTTCCCGGACGCGGATCCTCAGTGGCTTACCGAACACAAGATGGCCATGGGTAAGAGTCTCTTGACTATTTGAAGCTCGGTGATGTCTTTCATCCGCGGATATCTGGAGTGATTCACTGATATTGACTCTCTCCTCAGTCTCCAACCAATTTCTCAGCTGTCTCTGTGTCAACTTAGGCCTCCACAAACACCTCGCCTCTTCGACCCAAGCTCTCCCAAATCAGATCACCAACTACGTAGCCGTTATTGACGCTGCCAAGGCTGAAGCTGAAGCGGAAGCGGAACGGTCAAACCTCGACCGATCGGCCTTCCGCAAGAACTATTGGGTCCAAGTCACGGAGCCGCCCAAATGTCTCGCCGACATTCTCGAGGCCTTCCTCGGCGCCATCTTTGTCGACAGCAAATATGACTTCGAGCAGGTCCGCCGCTTCTTCGAAAACTGGATCCGCCCTTGGTTCGAGAATATGCACCTTTATGACACATTCGCTAATAATCATCCCGTCACTGCGCTGGGACACTTGCTACAGCTGAAGTACAAGTGCTCGCATTGGAGACTACTGGTGCGCGAGAAGGGCGTCACTACTATGCTGGAGGAAGGACACGCGATTACGGATACGCAGGTGATTGGCGCGGTCATGATCCATGGGGTGGTTCGCGGACATGGCGTGGCGACGAGCGGACGGTGGGCTAAGATTGCCGCGGCGAAGGAGGCTTTGAAGTTGCTGGAGGAGGTGGAGACGGTGGAATATTATAAGGAGAGATTTGGGTGTAGCTGTACGGAGGAGGAAGTCCAGGAGGACAAACCTATGGAGGCTTCTACGGCGGTTTGATTCGTGGGTGAGAATGTGGCGGACGGATGAACGGACGGACAGAGCGGCTCAACGAACTATCGGGGGACGACATGAAGTGGGACACATACCCCGGAATATCTTCACTAGTGATCACGCAGCTTGCTGTACCGGTATCATGTGAAGCAATAGTGAAAATTATGTTGCACTCTGTGTCGGGAGACATAGACCCACACTGCTGCTTGACTCGGCAGAATGCCTGACCGCTTTGGGAGTATACTGGTATTGGTCTGCCCACCAGGCGCCGTAGATAGCTCCTCCTTCTTCATCAGCATCACACATCGATACCAACAGCATTTACGACTAATCGTACGGTAGTGAAGCCAACGCTTGGCAGCCTGCTCTGCCATGTGAGTTATCACTTTGGGGTGTCTCCATCTTTCCGAAAGTCTGGATACAGCTCTCGCCAGATCCTGCAACTGCCTGTGATCAAAGCTCTCGGCACTCGAAGACCATGCCAAAGACTCCCCAATCATTGCCCCTGCTAAGTTAGGTGTTTCCATTCACTCTTGTTTGACGCTGCTCCACATATCCTTTGCCTCCCGTCAAAAGGCTGGAGTTGTGACGGTTCGAAGGGCTGGAATCCAGACCTGCTATAGCACTCCACGAAACGTCTGCACTCAGAGAGCAGTTACCAAGGGACGAGGGGTGAAGTTCAGGGTCGAGAGGGCGCATGATTCGCCGTTGGCTAATGTCAGGCCTTGTGGGTAGCCCACAGTCTCCATGTCCTCTCCCCTGCCTCCGTTCTGCTGGAAGTGTATAGGGAAGAGACTTCCAATGTTTGGTGTTGCTCCGCCTATAAACTTCCGGAAGGAGGACGGGATATATTCACGAAGCTTAGTGCACAAGGAAGGCTCAATCAAGCCAGCAAGCAAGCTCGGAACAGACGAAAGGGGATATGCCTTAGAAGAGCATCAGCAAGCAGGGGCGCTTCTTCTACCGCCCCGCCCCGCGCTTGGAGCCTCGGAGGACCCATCTCAGGTTGGTTGCATGGACAGACGAGGAGGGGAAGACATTTCCTGAAGCCGGTGCTGGGCACGGCTTCTGGCGTGATCCTTGCGGCTCCTCCTGCGCCGCCCGCTGGATATCGGTAATGTATGGGCTCGCTTCCGCGTGCTCAGGTGGTTCTTTGATGCTAGGGAATTGTGAAAATTTCGGTTGTGCGTGGCCACTTGTACGCTGTAAGTCATCACTTCGTTCGAGAAAATTTCAAGTTTAAGTCCCCAGTAACGAGGTGAGCAGGGTGGGTGGGGGGCGAACAACGAGTGAGGAGAAGCAAAGCTTATGCTATCCCCTGAAGTGTAGCCATACCTCGATACACCCCAAAAAGAATTTGGATGTTCCGAAGTCTGGCCGGCACTCCATGGGATTGCCTTCTCCTATGAGTGGTGGTGGGGCAGTCGACTGTAGAGTGGGACTTGTCAATATCTCCCGGAAATCTTCAACCCTCTTTCTTCGTCCTATTCGCTGAATTGTTCTCGATCTAGCTGCAAGTCAAAGCCTCATTCCCCCACCACCTCGACCCAAAACCTTGAACACCAGGAGTCTGTAGCAGGGTTGTCTCCATGCAGCACGTATGCCTGTCTGGTGACAAGGACATCCGGCTGCCGCTGCCTTCGTACTGGACCGAAGCTCTTACCAGTACCGGCTACAACCCAGACATAAGCGACAGGGTTGAGATTACCATCGAGCCTGGGGTGGCGATTATGAGATGTATGCGCACCGGCAAATCATATCCGTTGTATAGGTCTCCCCTTACTGTAGTTCAAGGACCTACATTAACTCATCCAAACATGAGTGGATATCACGCGGGCATCGCTTGGCATCACTATAGTACCCATGTTGTGGCGCTGGGTGAGTTTTCCAGGTATGCTGGCAGAGCCAGTGCCATGATTTTTTGCGAATGGTTCATGATGTCTGTATCGGGAAAGCAAATCATATCTCATCTGGTCAAAATCCGCATCATCTTGGCTTGTCTCCAGATACGATTGGTGGTACGTTATACGCAGCTTGGCGATCGATCCTTGTCCAGATAGTACTGTGTCTACCGCTGTGCGTCTCTTTGATAACACCACCATGTGAGAGCACCTTCCTTGCGCAGTATTCAATTTCGCGAAAATTCAATAGCGTCTTGCCATGACATGGGGCAGATGTATAGCTTCGCTGCCAAGCACAGACAATAACTCCCAAGCGTCGAGTGTCAGGATAGAGGTATACTTACCATGCAGTAGTACCCCATGCCAGTGCTAAGTTTACAGGAACAAAGATCCTTGATTTTTCAAGGCCTTTTGAAGTCGACTCCAAGTCTTCTAGAATGCCGAGGGGTGAGCGAACTAGGTAGCCAAAAAAAGATTTTCGGAGTCGTTCGTTTGGAGTTTTAATTTTTCTAAAACTTGCACTGGATTTACAGTTCAAGGTCAAGGTGCCGATGATCTGAGATGTCTGAGTATCCAAGGCCAAGGCGGGACAACGGCGACCAGACAGCCAAGGGTCAAGAACAGGGGATATGAACCCAATGGTGCTTGCCGGATTTGGGCTCTGCCCAAAACTAAGCAACGCGGCGAACCTAGGGATTGCACTAGCTATTTACGTGGACGTATAAATAGAATTTGGTAGTATATTTGCTGATGAAGGGTTAGACGCCGATTTGAAAGGTTCTATCAAAGTACCGGTTGTATGAGATATGTATCGCGCCACTGCAGCTTTATAGGCTGACTCGACCCGTGCCAATTTACTCTATCATAGTGCCAAGATCCAGTTCCCTCATAGCCACACACAGCTCTATAACTTAGAAGTATGAGTGGAAACTATATGCTCCAGCAGTCTTGGCCAAAACCAGACTACATCATGAAATCCTAGGTCTTTTGACATGAGGCATGCAACAATGTTGCCGTTTCGTCTTGATGGTCATGGCGCCTTGAGTCGCCGATACTCGTTCGCCGTTCAATCGGTGACTCAGTTGATATCCGAGAAGCAGTTACATGACCGGACAGAGAGCGGATGTCTCCCATTTTGTGCCGGTGAGATCGCACCACGCGTTTGGCAGATTAATATCTTTATCTTGATGAGAAGACTACGGTTACACATTGACTTTTAAATGAAAAAATATCGATTCTCTCTTTCGAGATTCAGCGTGATCCCAGTGTGCGGGGTCGGGACCCGTGGGTCCTAACCCCAGATCCCCATACCTCGAGACTTCTCCGTAAAAGTCTATGTGGAACAGCCCACCGAGGCTGGGAACATGGAGTATAATGGTGGATCAATCTTGGCTGTCGACAATTTAGTTGCTGTCGCGAACTTAGCAAGGACGTGGCATTTCCTGCCAAGTTGTCCCAATATCAAGCGCCCCTCCTGGCTGGCCTTGGAAGCAACAAAGTTGTCGATACCTGACGCGAAACAGACGTTATTGATTCGCGATTTATGGCATGGCAACTGAATAGGTATATGAAAACAGGCCACCACGGTGATCATTGGATCAAAGGGAGGCTGCCGAGCATTGCCAAGACACCGCGAATTTATAATGCCAAGCACTCAAAATCTGTATTAGCCCAAGTCCGCGAGGCGAGAATAACAACCGATGCCAGCCAACCAATTCATGTTAACTTTGCAATCATTCACTATTGAAGAAGCCATGTCTCGTGCGACCAACCCTTTTCTCCCGGTGTCGTCGCCGGCCTTCCTGCGCAGAAGTACCGGCATACATGATCAGCCAAAACAAGGGCAAAACGGTAAGGTCGGTCTAAATGCATTTTCCAGCTCTCGAACTGATCGGTGAATACGCCACAGGCCGAAGGCGTGTATTTCCCGGCATCAGTTCCTATTTTCTACTTTACAGAGCAATGTTCACTGGAGTGCGGGTGGACTCCGAGACACTCAAATTCGAGTGTCCCGAAGTCCATCCGCTGTATAGCGGATATCCACAATTTTTCGCGGGGATCTTGACGAATTGTCCTTCCAACAGAGTTACGGCACGGAAAACAGTATCGGTTCAACACGTGCCATGCAAGCTCTGCTCGCCAATATTGTGTTTTTCTCGGGGTTTCTTGTTCTCGTGCACAAGATTGCGGGCCAGGCACGTTTTGATTTCGATGGTACTGTTTTAAACGTTGCGAGGGAATGCTTTCACAAAGTCAACTCGCTAGCTCAGATACAGAAAGTGTCAGGCGGAATTGTCATTTTTTGAACTGAGGATGCTCGGTATCCTGCTTCCGGGATGTGTCAAAAACAAGATCGATCCCACGTGGTACCCTTGTTCAATATCTCCGCAGCGGAGAGATTGCCATGGTAAAAAAGAAAGTTTCAAACGATGCCGCATGGCGCAGTGGACTTTGCCAAGGCGGGCTGTTGGCGGGGTTCACAGACCAGAAGCATCGATAAGGGGCATTCCATGGTGATCTCGGGCTGTCGTGCACATTAGCAGTCAAGTCTGACGTTACGAGCAATGCAGAAATGCTGTTCTAGCACCGGTCAAGACAAGAAACCGAGGTCGCCTTCTCGCTTACTCCCTCACTTTGTTTAGCGCACGGATTTCCCGATGCAGAAGCGGCAGCCCGCATCGGACTGCTGATTGAGTTTTGGTTGGCCTTGAACGGCCACCGAGCCATCTTACTAATCTTACTAATCCTACATCGTGGTTGTGCTCACATACGGGACCAGTGGTATTCGGATTTCCAGGGAAGGGATGGATCATGACAAGCTTGACTGGTAGGCTTGATCTTGGTAGTTTTTCACAAGCCATACTTTTGTCTTGTTTGGGAAATAAGGATGTCTACATTTGTTGAGGCGGTCCAGGCTTTCTTTTGGACCATGAACGTCTGTTGGTTGTGTTTCCCACTCCGTTCAGCCGCGGATATCATTACCCCATGTAATAAAAAGTCCCGCCACTGTAGATCACAAGCCCAACCTCACCGCTTTTGTCACCGCCTTCCTCCCTACGATGATTGAACTATACCTTCATAGATAACTGTAGAAACACCATGAGCTAGGGATTTGCGATGTAGCAAAAGCATGGTTTTCCGCTAAACTGCTGGTTTTTTTCGAATGAGACTATTCTCATCATATCTCACTAATCCGCCTTACTGGGGAGTGCACTACCCATGAGTGTGCACTTCCCGGTGTGGCGGGTTAGTACCTCAACCAATCCTGCCTTCATCCAAAGTGCGACCCTGAAAAGCATGAGACAGTGCAGACGATCTTCAAGAAGAGGCAGCAGAGCGTCTCGGAGCGAAGGTGGGACGATGGTCACTAATGCTGCCTCCGTATCACCAAAAATCTGTCAAGAAACAATAGTGCCTAGAGGAGCATTTTGGACGGACTTTCAGAAAGACGGAGGTACTAAGTCGGCATTATTGGAGGCGCAAGTGCAGGTCAACTGCCTCACTTGGATTGGTAAACAATTGCGACCGAGGAATAATTCTAGCGCAATCAGAACGTAGTGACGGCTTCGGCGACGATGTTGAGGCTGGCGTTTCTGTAGTGGTGTTGTAAGCCAACCCGCATTTCGCGAGTTGGCAGCATTGAGTGACCCTTCATTCTGCCGGCTTGGCCTTGCGATTTAGCCCGACCCTTGATTAAATCAGGATAGGCAGGGTGCGGTAACGATTTGCGGTTCACTCCGCTATTGGAGATAAATGCGCGAGCCACATGGCATGCCTTCCATGATCCCTGACGGCCACGAGCGGATCTGTCACACATGAATTAAACGGCGGTCACAATCGCAGACTGGGGTTCCTGTGGTCCTGAGCCACGCGGCCACGAGGTCAGTCGTAGTACCGGCAACGGGACGTTTACACGTTCTGCTAGAGACCCTGGGATTGCAACGGAGAGAGTATCATAAAAATTAGACCGTCCACGATCCCTGTCGGTGTCAATGAGAGCTACAGTGTCAGATCTAGAGAGGATATTGATGTCAGTGCAACAGCTGCGAGCATTTTGATTGGTTTCTTACTGATCCAGGCACTTGCCTGTTTAGTATTCTCTCGCATAATGGCCGTGCGAGAGCGCTCAAGTCTCACAGGATACAGTATTCATACATAGCAAGTGCACAGCAAATCCCAAGACATAGCTGTGGATACGATCTCCAGTCGCGTCATCTCTAGTGCCGTCTTCAATCTTCACTTGGATCGTGCTCAGTATACTTGCTTGTTTTTCAATTCGCTCTCAGGTTTCCGACTAAGCGTAAGATACAGATACGTGAGCGAAATCTTCCAGGCAAAGCGAGTACCGGTACTTTGACAGCGATTGTGGAAACTTTCGCTACAAACCGTGACAGGTACCGATAGGCCCCCTGGTCATCCGAAGATCAGTGATACTCTAGTGCGTGCCCACAGGGCCCAACTTCAGCTTGTTGTTGATATTCGAAGGCTGTCGATGAACCAAAGCGATCTAAAGGCGGCGGAGCCCAGCCTGAAGCGACTTTACCGGAAAGCTGGTCGTGGATATGGCAGCTTTCCATACGTGGGCAGTGGCTTCATCTTCAAGCTACGAACAGGCCATAACATGCAGATCGCTGTGAAGGTACTGACTGGTCTTATTGTACAGAATCCCAAGAATACATCCGGCGTTAGCTGTTAATAGAGCACCGCAATATAGTGGCAAATCTCAACAGCTGTCCTCACTTCGCCCCGAAACACTAACAGTTTACCGCTATATGTACTCTCTTACCTGTTGTTGAGTAGCCAATAGAAAAGTACACATAGCAGTACATCATCAAAGGATTTCCGGCGTAGCGAGTCTCTTTCAAATTTGCATGGGTCGATGTGGGCATGCATGGCCTGCCTGGCAAAAGCACAGTTTAATGATTTATCACACAACCCATCATGTCTCCACATTGCAGCAAACAAACTCCCAGTGGGCTTTCGAAAGGATGGTTTAAGGTTTATCTATTCTGCGAACATATTGGGTGCGAAGTTGGTGGAACCATATTAACCATAAAAGTAGGGTGATAAGTGAAAGAAGAGGTGAAGAATTTGTGGATTGTTCCATTGATCAATAGTATGAAAGCTGCTGACATCGGCGAATGAAGGCCGCGATACGCGGACGTCAGAGCCAGGCATCATGCCACGATGCCACCAGGAGGGGGACCCACCTGCTGCCCAAATGGTATAAAGGCCAGCGCGTTGGAGCCCTGCAGGTCTGCAGCTAAGCACGGTTTTTAACCTTGTCGCCTCCAGCGAAATCTAACCAGGGAGGCCAGCCATGTATGCTGCCATGTGCGTGCCGACCACGCACATGGCATGATGGCATTTTCAATCGCTGTGTCCGGGATGTGGCATGCCAAGTCGCCGGAAATTGCGGAGGTGGTAAATTGATACTGTAATTCATAACGCTGCATTGGATTTTGGCTACTCTTAATTGACTGTCGTAGTCTGCGGAGTCTTGCTATTGTACTGTTGGATCGGTCGTTAGCTATGACGATATGGCACTGGAAGACACAGCGGTCTCTGGAATCGAAAACACTAGAAAATCTTGAGGATCGCGAAAAATGACAAATTCAAAGCACGAAACGTTCTCCACCTGAGTGGACTGGAGGGATATGATGAAGTTCGTTTGAATAAATGAAAAGATGTATCAGCTATCCAAACTTTGGGGTTTACAAGCGGTGTTATAACTGGCTTGCCGGCACCGAGTAGTATTCGGTATTTCCAAAATGCCTTTGGGGTTCCGTGCGTTGATTTTGATGTCGATGGTGGCTTACTGTCATGACACCAAAATTGACGTACGAAGCCCCGAAGGTATTTCGGAAATATCGAATACCGATAGTTTGTATGCACCAACAGCACACAATTGGCAATACCACTTATTAGTTCTTGTTACGACAGAGTCTATCAAATCTCTTGTGACTGAAAGTCCGTGGGTTTTGCCGTAGTTAAAGCTAGCAATATTTCGGTAAATGGCGAATTTGGAAGGATATCAAAGATCCGTACGATGGGCAAAGCAACACCTGGAGATTATTTGCTTCCCCTGACCGTGATGTCTTCGAAGGCTAAAGGCGGATAGCTTACCGTTGTTGCAGCTGTTGACGAGCCGACCTGGTAAAGTCTGAGGTCAAAATTAAGTCGCATTTGGCCTTTTCTCACCTAAATGCCCGACTTGAAGGCCAGATAATTGTGTGACGACCCCTCCAATTGGGAATACCCAAGTATACAGCCTAACAGTAGTTTACTCGAATTATAACGTAGTCGAAATGCAGGAACTTTGAATGGAGCTAGCGAAAGTTGCAATCGATTGAACTGGGCACAAATTCCGTCCTCACCAAATTATTGAAAATTTGTGGTGGGGATGATGTTTGGTTCAACTTCATCCACATGTACCTGTCGCTAGCTCCATTCAAAGTTCCTACATTTTAACTATGTTATAATTCGAGTAAATCGCTGCTAGACTTCATACTTGAGTATTCCTAATCGGAGTGGTCGTCTAACAATTATCCGGCCTTCAAATCGGGCATTTAGGTCAGAAAAGGCCAAATGTGACTTAATTCTGACCCCTCACTGTAACCATCAGAATAGCAGGCAGCTGTTTATCTCAGCTATCCGTAACGATACCAAGATCCCTCCCCAGACTGTAGGTATCACCCTCTCTTCGGCTTACTGGCCTGTGCGGCTTGCCAAGCCTGGAGGTGGAGGTGGAGGTGGCTGGTGTGATGCGAATCTGGGTGGAAAGAATGTATCGAGAATTGCACTAATGCTTTGGGCGAATGCCCTCCCAAGGCCAAAACAGTGATCTATTTTGCACGCAAGTCTCGCGATAGGGGCCGGCACTCTGCCGAGTTGAGTGGCTATCTACGACGTGCCTATTGAAAGACCTTGGATACCGTCGGGCTTCCGCGTTGCAGAGATTTGTATTTGAGAGTGTATCAGTGTACTCGGTCCATATTGTGCACCTTCTGGAGATGTCTGTGGCCCTACATAACTCGATTCCGAATAACAAATACCCACTGGGGCTTATGCATTTTCTAGCTACCTTCATGGGGATATAGCCGCTTGCCCTTCAAGTGTAGAAGTAGAGTACTGTACAATTGCTTGTTAACCTAGTCATCGCGTGGCTACAAGCCTGTTTGTGCAAGAGTACGGTAGCCGGATAATGCACTGTAGGGCGTCAAGGAAGAACTTCTCCAGGGCAGGGCACAGGCAGCAAGGAAACCCTCGCTCTTATCATATCGTGCAGTCTGGCCATAGCTTTCTGTGAGAAACATATGTAGCAATAACATGTCTGCTGCCATTCGGAGATGATACCCTCCTCCCTACCCAGACTAGACGCTCTTCAGACTTTTCTGGTGGTTGCGTAGACATTGCCATGCTCCGAAGGCACTTACAATTTGCAAAAGGAATCATCGAACCGCGCAGCGAAGTCGCGGAAGCCTACATCGAAAAGAAAGGACAGCCACTGCAGTCTCGCCTACGCTCGTACCCCCGTCCATGCCCACCTGTGCTAGGCCGTGTTAGCGCAGCAGCATTGAGCAAGCGGATCCGTCCTGACACCGCCTTCTGCTCGATCGCAATCCCACCAACCGCGTCGTTTGCAAGCACCAAGCACGTTTTTGCGCCGTAACCGCGCCGAATCATTGAAGCGGATGGTCGGCACTTGAAAGGAGCTTTTATGGTGTCTTCTACCGGTAATCAAGCTGTGGTTTTGCTTCGAAATTCGAAGTCAAGCATAGCGAGCGATTGCAGCTACTCGTCCACAACGAGGCCTAAGGGCAAGACACCAACGTCAACCGCAACAGCATCGGTGGAGGATAGCCTGGGCAGCTGCGATAACCATACAGTAGATCTAGCCCGTAGTGGACAAACCCAGCGTCAGCCAGCTACCACGGCTCACGTGGGGCATAAGTACTCCGCTAGACCCGCCAGCGCCCATTGGTGGTGGTACTTTCACTACCCTCCTCCTCTCTCAACGTCCCCCCCAAGCAGCTTAGGTATTTCAACGGCCCAGGTCCCGCATTAGTTGTACCTAGCCTATTCAGAGGCACAGGTTGTCCAGGATCCGGGATCGGGACCGGGTCGTCAACGTGCTGGTTATGATGCCACTAATCGTAGTATAGGTACCGGTACTTTGCCGAACACTCCACCCATTGTAATACAGCGATGGCAGCTGAAGGAAGCTGCTTTCTCCCTTCAGCGTCGTCATTGGTATTGGTGGCAAAGCTCACAAGGTCAATATGATATTGGAAGAGATGTCGATAAGGTTGTTTTTGATGTTGCTGTTGAAAGTGGATGTAAGATTGGGTAGATTTTTGCTGTTGACAACTTGATGACGCTGCTCGCTGCCGTTTCTGCTGTAGTACCACCACCTTTTTCTGCATCGGTGTCTGTGTCTCCACCTCACCCTCGTCCGGAAGTACAAGCATCATCTTCGGCCCTCGCGGCGCAGACACCTTGCTCCTCACTTCCAGCTGGCATATCCGGCAAAACCCGTCTCTTCCCACCTGTACCAGCCGTAGTCGTATCACTTGAAGTCTTGAACCACTACCAGCAACACCTCAACCTCAGTGTCGGCATTCAATCGCAAGCTTACGCCCTCACAATTTCTTTCTCTCCAACCATAATTTCAGCAACAATAACAACATCACCACCAGCAGTCCTTAATGTAGCTCAAACGACAAGTAGCAACAACAGCAGCAATCCCGCAGTCAGATCAAGACTAGTAGCAAACCATTCATTCCGACCCATCGTCGGCTTCGGGCTCCTGAATCCTGACGTCGATATCGTGTTCAATTGAGTTTCAATTGGCCCCGTGGCCAGTAACTTGGCCGTGATATTCAAGACGTCTTCCAACACGCCACCTCAGTCGCCTCACGGTTCAGCCGCGCCTGTGAGTTCGCCGTTGAAGCCGGTCAAGTCGCATCGGTCTGGAGTATTTTTTGCGTTTGCATCTGCTGTCGTTGACAAGACATTGGCTGGCCTGTCGTCTCCGTCGTCCTCGTCTACATTGCTCTCCCGATCGCGCTCTCCGTCTCTTACTACCACTGGTCGGCCGTCTGTCAGCAGTACCACGCCATTGTCGTTGGTAGAGAAAGACACGGCCGACTCCCGTCCTCCCAGTTCGACCGGCAGGTCTGCTGGCCTCGTCCGCCGTCCCACAGACTCTAAGCGTTCCAAGGACATCGTCAGTCCCTCGTCAAGGAAGTGCTCCGACAGCGATCCGAAAACGCCGCCACCCATTGTTGCACCAACCAGCAATCAGCGGAACAAGATGCATCAAACATCATCGCGTTTGCTCCGCATGACGGACGACGAGCGTCCCTTTACCAGAGTAAGTAAAAAAAAAAGTTTATACATCATTTTCTAGTTGGTGACTACGAACGATGTGATCATTATCATGTCCGTGACTCGAATGAAGGGAAGGCCTTTCCTTACTGTGTGGCTTGGCAATGGCACGTCCTGAGCATATTTTTTTCTTTTTCATTGATTTCTTCTTTTTCATGCATTCATTCGATTTCTAGTCAACCATCAGATTCACTGACAAGAAACCCCCTCATGAAGGACTTCAAAGACCTCTTTTCCACCCTAATTGTCAGCTTACTTCCACTGTCGGCTCATCGAGTCCGATTGACCCGCGTGGAACATACGTTTCTATCGGAAGATGCCATCAACAATCTGGGCTCGCTCAAGTTTTCACAGTCCAACCGTATGCCAGACCCCAAAGATCCATCTAGGATTGTGACTACTACCACTACTACCACCTTCTCAATGGCTAAGGATATGGCTCGGAATATCTGCCAACGATTTGTTGATGCGCGCTTCATCGAATCGGCCGACGGAAAATTACAATCTGTTTATACCATGAAAGGTTCCGTATGGCAATTAACGTCAAAGGGCATTTGTGTTTTGGACAGGTTTTGCTCAAGAAACGGCATCCAGCAACGACAAATAGGCGATTTGGTTGCAACGGGAGTTTGCCATATGGTCATTGTGGAGCGGGATCCGCAAACGGACAAGATTCTGACCGACCGTGGCACAATGGAAGTTATTTACCGCAGGTTGATTGGAGTCAATGGCATGAATATCAAGCCAAATGTTGGCACAGCCGATGCCGAGGGGTTCAGTGACTATCGGGATGGGTTGACGGGCGTGAAGATCGCGAGTGAGCGCAAATTGGCTGGAAAAACGTACAGGGATACATTTACAGGCAAGGCCTGTTCCGACTGGCTGATGGATTGTTGCATGACGGTGGAACGGCGAGAAACGTATGAGATGGCTTCGCTCTTCATCGAGTATCACCTTATGGAATCCGTCCAACAGGACCGTGGATATATGGCCTCGTCATCTACTGGCGCCATGTTCCAACCAACCAAGAATGCCATTTATCAGATTACTCCTCGAGGACGTGAAGTGCTCAGTGGTAACGGTATTCGTGGTCGTTCTTCCGAGGGCGACAGTCCTATCTCGATACGTGCTGGTATTCCCCGCGATTCCAACACACAACGCTTGGACAAAATTATGAATGACCCCGCTCTCCGATTATTGTTCCGTGAGAACTTGCGCGAGACTCATTGCGAAGAGAATCTGTCCTTTTACTTGGATGTCGATGAGTTTGTGCGGTGTTGCCGCGGTGCTATCCGTTCCGCTCAGCGAAATCCGGGTGCTACTTCCATGGACGGTATCAAGGAGATCATGGCGCAGGCCTACGGTATTTACAATGCCTTCCTCGCGCCTGGCTCACCTTGCGAGCTCAACATTGACCACCAACTTCGCAATAATCTGGCGACACGCATGACCAAAGCTGTTGGTCAGGATGTAGCCATGATTGAAACATTACATGAAGTCACCGCTCTTTTTGAGGATGCCCAGAATGCTGTCTTTAAGCTCATGGCAAGCGTAAGTTATCGCAATTACATTTTTGATTATCTCATAACCGGGGCTGGGAGCTTTGCGAGTGTAATTCAGTGAGCTAACCCCAACGAACAGGATTCTGTTCCCAAATTCTTGCGAAACGCCAAATACGAGAACACTCTGAAACACTACGATTTTGATTCCCCAGCGCTCAACATCAGCAGCTCACGGCTACCCGAGCGAAGCCAAAGTCGGTCGAATCGCAAGTAATACTGAGATCTTTGAACACCAAACTGGCACATGATTCACGCAGCCACACCACTCTTCTTTCCAAAGCTACTACGTCATTCATCCTCGGCTACGAATCTCCAAAACTCCACCGGTTTCATGGGAGAGATAGTGAATGGCTCACTGTTGTAAAAACCCACCGCTCAGCAAGGACTAACTTGTCTGCCGCTAATCTTCGCACGGGTCTAGCCATGTCAAATCATTGACATCGGCCGCGTGCTCACATTCTCCTGACCCACAACTTGCTGCGCCGTTCCTATTTCCTGACCTCGCGCCCCAACAACATACTTTCCAGTCATCTTGGGCACGATGGCGTTCAAGGATCAACATGTATAGAAGGCCTGTGCAACGATTCTACCATGCATCGACCGTGGTTGAGGGACGCAGAACGTGTAATTCGAAGATGAAATGGTTGAGGTTGAAAGACCGCTGAGCTGCGAGCTCGCACGGGACTATGGCCAATAATCCGTGCCAGAGGGCTTTGTGGCTGATGTAATTCAGAAGCCGATAATGGTTGTTATCATCTGGCTGAATTGCTACGATATGATACATTGCGGTCCTTGTTTTCCTAAGCATACATGCCGCCAGCCTCTTGGGACAAGAAGGATGTTAGCGAGCAATCGTTGGACCGGGATAATGACGTCTGAGGATGGGGGTAAATTTGTCGAGCATTTTGAAAAAAGGCTTTCATCATGTTCGGCTCAAGTAGAAGTGCACACGAGGCCGCATTAGACATGGCCGAGAGAAAAAATTACTAAGGAGTTTTTAGGAGGGCCAGGAACGCGAGACTCTTGACGATCTGTATATACGAGGCATAGCTACATCATGAAATGAGCCGGGGTTTGCAAACAGGAATCCGATTTCCCCTCTAAAACTAGCTTGGAAGGGCCGCGACAGTCTAATGCGGTGTCTCGCCAAAGTAAGACTTGAAAGTGCCAAGGGAGGAATGGACTCGCTAGGGAGGCACCACTGCCACAGCCCTTGTCGCCATTCCTCCCATTATTTGTTTATTGTTGCTAAGATGTCCGCCCAAGTTTGCGAGCTTGACTGCGCATTCTTCCCGGTTTCATCATTGTTCCTAAAGGGGGAGTAATGCGCTTATAAAAAGCCCTTCTCTGCCTCCCTGACTTCACTCATCCGCCCTATCCGCCAATCCACAGTCACCTCAGCTTCCCCTTTTAATAGTAATTTTGACCCACTGCCATTCTTGTCACTCATTATAACAATTATTTCGACTTGTTCTTTCGACTCTCGCTATTTCCCTCGCCCTCTCATACCGCCGCTAATTCGCGCCGTAGTTCAACCTAATATCCAAATACTCCATCAGCCTCTCGTTTTAACCAATCTCTTAACCGCCAAAATGTACGCTTCTACCATCATCCCCAGCGCTTTCCTGATCGCTGCCAGCGCCGTTTCTGCCCAGACCACATCCTCAATTCCCACGGGCACCAGCGATCCTGCCTCTACTGTGAGCTCCGGTGCCTCCACTGGAGCCGCTTCCACCGGGACATCTGGCACTATGACCTCGGCTGCCTCCATGACAGGGTCGTCCATGGGCTCGTCTATGGGATCGTCTATGGGCTCTTCCATGACCTCGTCTATGGGCACCTCGTCTATGGGCGGCAGCATGAGCAGTGACCCTGCTCCAAGCTCTTGGACGATTTGGAACACGACCGCCATGGTCGAGACGGTTGTTGCCACTTTGACGACAGTGTGCGAGGATGAGAAGACGACTTTCACCTTCAATGGGTGCGAGTACCCGGCCACCAAGGGAGAGGTTGTCACCGTCACTAACTGCCCATGCACCATTACCACGGTATGTGACTTGTGATTCTCAATTCTCTTCATAAAATTTAGTATCCCTGGCGGAGCATCCATATTCTCCTCTGAAGACATTCCTTGAGGCTAAACTAATGAAATCTCGCTCCACAGTCTGTCCCGACCATGACCTCCAAGCTTATGGCCGCGGGAGTTACCGCGGCACCCGGATCTATGGGCGGTGCTCCTGCCGAGGGAAACCCCGGCTCCGAATCCGGTCCCGATTCCGACTCCGAGTCTGGCTCCGGCCCTGCTGCCGCCGGTTCCGAGGAGTCTTCGATGGGAGAAGCTGCCCCTGCTTCGGCCGCTGACACCGGTTACGCGGCCGGTACTACGGGAATGACCATGCCGACCAGTGTCCAGATGGCTGGTGCCGCGAGGTCGAGCTCTACGGGCGGATTGGTGGTGGCTATCCTTGTGGGGGCGTGGGCGTTCGCTTGCTGAATTTTTCAATTCGTGATGTTGAGGTTTTGAGATTGATTTCAGTTCTGGGTTGCTCGTTCGAATGTATTTCTTGGGGTGGATGTTGGGTGCGGGTTACCTATGAGATGAAACAGGGAAACAAATGATGGGTGGCGTTTGGGCTATTTTGTATTGTTAGACTTTCTTCTTGGGATTGTTCGGTTGGATTGATACGGACATGTCTTTTTGTAGGGTGTTGGTTCACGAGAGGATTTCCTATATCTGGGGGCTTTTCGTTTCGGTGAAACTAGGTGACTACGCAACGAAGAATGGAGCTCATGCTCGAGTGATCTGAAGAAATCAACCCTAAGCTTCTCTTCAGGAGAGTATTAATCCTCTGTACTGCGTCTGAATTCCAGTGAGCGTTTATCATGAGACTCTGACTATTTGTATTGCTCTTTGCGATGTTCTATGAAATAACTTAGTCTTGGCTATCTACGTCTTTCTATTGAGTGTTACATAATAGCATTGGTATCTTATTCTTCTATGTAAAGCATGCGTATAG